>PVJX010022451.1:0-30614 GCA_004027295.1 Dolichotis patagonum
GTGAATATCTCCAATTGTCTAGCTTTGAAATTTATGTCTTACATTGCTTTCTTGTGATCCGCTTTGCTCTGTTTTGTTGTATATAATTTTACCCTATTGATATAATTGCATGTATATTTGAGTGGGTAAGATGGATGACCATATTGTTGTTTTTGTCAGATCGTGGAGCAGAACTGTTAACAGTCTCACTGTTTGAATGCCTACTTTACATGCTTTAACTTTGTGATTTGAACAACTATTTCCAAGAAGTCAGTATGTAATTAGTCAAGTAATAATTTCTTAGGTTTTATTGTTGTACTTTTCCTTTTTTCCTTGGAATACTGTATGGTTGCTACCCTTTATTCTGTTTTATTTTGTTTTGTTTTTTCCTCTTTAAATAAAATTATAAAAAAAATCCATTTTATTCAAGGATAAAAAGAAAGAGGAGGAGGAGGCAACTATAACAAAATTTCAAAACACATCAATCGGGGGCAACAATGGTACATACATAGCGCACTGTCATGCAAAGGGGCTTTACATTTAGACTCAGAGTCCCATCCCCAAGATATTTACAAACTCCAAAATTAGCACAGTCCAAAATCTGAAGCACTTCCAGGCCTGAGGATTTTTGGTAAAGGACAAGCTTTACTGTCAACTTTGAGAATACATACATACCAATAATTCCAGCACTCTGAGAGGCTGAAGCAGGAGAATCCCAAGTTCTAGCCCAGCCTGGGCAACTTAGCAAGACTCTATTTCCAAATAAAAAACACAAAAAAGGACTGCGCATGTAGCTCAGTGCAGAGAAGCTGGATTTAATCTCCGTATGGAAGGGAAAAAAAGTATCATGTATGGTAGGCTGTGAGAAGGAATTATGTACATATTAATCCTACATATTGGCAGAAGAGAAAGTAAGACAGAAAAACTACATACCAACCTAAAAATGGTTACAGGAAACAATTGTAATGGTTGATATATTGTGTCAGCTTGAGAAGTTTACAAGTTTAACTATGCCACTCAGCAGGAAGCCAGAATCCCGCTTAAACATCCTCAGCAGTGCAAAGGAAGGGTGTGGCACTTAGGGCGTGGCGATTCTGTGATTCCTACACATGCCCTGAAGGAGTGGTGACCCGCTTGCAATACAAGAAGAGACTTGTGCCTGCCCTCCTTTTGTTCTTGCTGCTTTGCTGTTTTCTGCCACCTGGAACTGTTGCCTCTGTGACATTCCACCCTACCTTGGAGCCAGCTGATGATGGACTGAAACCTCCATAAACTGTGAGCTCAATAAACCTTTCCTTCCTTAATTTTCAGTGTTGGGTATTTTGTCTCAGCAATGACAGAAAAGTAACAAAGACAACAACCATTCTTTTTTGTTTTTTTTTGTATAGCACTTTCTTTAAAAACTTGTCACAGAATACACATGGAGAAGGCAATACTAACTATGCCCTCTGTGGCCCTCACCCAGGACACTGTTCATAGGAACACAGGGGCCAGCCAAACAACAAGATTTGTTGGAAAATCAATTAAGCAACCTGAATGGACAAGAATGATGTCAATGCCCATGAGGCATCACTGTGGGTATCTGGACTTCAGTCTAGTTCCAGGGGAAACTCCGATTAGCCTAAACCAATTAGTGGGGTCCTATCCATTTTTTTTTTTTGGTACTGGGGATTGAACTCACAACCCCATGCTTGCATGTCAGGCGCTTATGCAGCTGAGCTAAATCCCTAGCCCTCCTATCCTTTTTTAAAAAAATCAGTAATTAGTTTCGTAACACATAAAAATGCCTACTTCTATAGGCATTCCTCTCCTGACTACCAATTGTCCAGATGGGGGTGCTAATTTTAAAGTCAAGCCAAATGACGGAGGGATCTTTGTGACATCGTAGGAGATAAGACATTTCTAGTTATTTAAATCAGCCTGCCTCCAAGTTGCTTTCTGGGCAGTGCATCCAGAACCAGCCTAATTAGACATGATTAAATAAAGGCCTGAGTAGATCATCAAGCAGACCCAAGAAGACTCCTACAAAGAAACCTTAGGGAAAATAGTTTTAATTAGTCCATGCTTGAAGAACATAATGGTCACTTTTTTTTTTTTTTTTTGAGACAGGGTCACGCTGCGCAGTTCAGGCTGGCCTTGGAACTTATGGTGGTCCTCCTGCTTCAACCTCCCGAGTGCTGGGATTACAGGCATTACAGGCGGGTGCCACCACACCTGGCTAACGATTACTTTTTTGTGGGGAGCTGGTGCACGTATATGACGTATCTTGATTCTTATCTCCTTTTCCTCTCTCCCCCTCCATTTCTTGGTCTCCTTCCCTATTTGCAAAAGATCGATTTCCCTATTTCTAATTATTTTTCATTTTTCTCTTTATTTATACTTTGGATTTCTCATACAAGAGAAAGCCTGAGACATTGAAGCTTGCGTGTCTGATTTATTTCACTTAACATTTTATTCTTAGAAAAATACTTTTTAAAAAGTCAAGTTGGATTGGAGACCAAGATAGTGGAACAGTAAGCAGCAGAGACAACAGCCTCTCTCAGAGTCACTGTTCAGATGCTGGAAGAGAGCATCATGAGGAAGACAAGAAGGGAAGTGGGCCCCCTATATCCAGGAAGAATCTGAAGTGCAAATTTCAGCCCATGGAGAGAGTGAAGGAGGAGGCAGCTGGCTGCCCCTTTTCCAATTTGGGACTCACTGCACAAGAGGAGCAGTTCAAACCTGTGGACCCAGAAAGACAGCTGGTGACTCCAGAGGGCTCTACAGAGAGCCGTGACACTAGAGGGGACGTGAGAGCAGTTGTGAGAGACTGCACTGGCTGACGGTGAATGCAGAGGAATTAGTCTTCCAATGGGAGACAGTAATTACACAGGAGCCATCTTAGAAATGGGCCAAATAAGCCCAGAATCCAGACCTGCTGCCGGCTCTATGTGGCAGCTCCCATCTGGGCTCAGACCCACGGAAACTGCTTGGATGCTGGCATGCCAAATGATTCTGGTCGTACGGCAGGCCTGCTGAGATTATCCATGACGCCTGGAAAAAGCTACTGCTGGCTTGCTAGGGTAGCTCCTCATAGATCAGGACTCTGCTGTCTAAGAGTGAAACCAGAGAGAATCCTGGAAATGGACACTTTTCATCTTTATTTTTCTCTTTCTTTTTCATTGTTTGATCTTGTTTTTGTATGAGTGTGATTGACATGCCCAACCTCTTTCTGGCTGTATTTCTGTATTGTTCTTCCTTTTACCTCTTCCATCTCTCTTTTCCTTTAGAGTTCTGCACCGGCTTCACAAAGTTGGCGTGATGGTCCATTGTCCTCTGACCTTACTTCTAATCTCTTCTCTTCTTTGCACTTCTCTATTTTCTACTTAATCCATTTTAAAGCCTAAACTTTAAGGGCAAAATTGATTTGTATACTGCATATAATCTTCAGGTTTGTTTTAGATTTTGTTACATAACCCCAAATCTAGTTCAAACAGTAAAAAGTGACAAATTAAGGGTTTGCTCAGTTTATCATTTGCTAGGATGTTTTCGATGCTATTGGTACCACTATAGCCAAAACAAACGCAATTGTTCTAAACAACTTTCATCCCAGTATTCTATGACTGAGATTAACTAAGGATCACAGAAAATACTGTGGCACAGTGCCAAAGGACAAGGGACCGGGACACACAGCAACAACTTCTCATCTCCAGCAAACTAAAGAGGTCAGATCTTCCAACAGACTCAAACTCAAAAACCAGCTATACCTGGAAGATACCTTAGAGAAGCAGCCACTATCTACGGATCCTAAATATTAGCAATAAAGCAACACACCATAGGCAATTTACAAGCAGGAAGACTTAAACCAAAAAAAGAAAAAATGAAAAGACTCTTAAACAAAATGCAACCACAGACATCAAGTTCATGAAAGACAAATCCAGGGGGCAATGAGGTGGGACAATTCAAAAGCCCACCACCTAGCTTTCCTGAAGCGGTAACAATAAAGCAACTGAATGAGGCTCTGGAAAAAATGAAATCAGAAATAAGCTCTCACATAAGAGCAGAGATTACCAAAAGATATACTATGCTTAGTGATGTTAGAAGAGGTCCAAACAAAAAAACAGACAAGCTTCAGAAAATTATGGGAGCTCAAAAAAGAAATAGAATCCATAAAACAGATTCAAGCAGATTTCCAGGACAATAAAAACTCCATTGAAAGTATTCAAAGCTGATGAGACCAATGTGAAGACAGGATCTCAGATATTGAAGACAGACCTGCTGTTAGTGACCAGGAAAAGAAAGATTTCTCAAAAATAGCAAGGGACCATGAGAAATCAATCCAGCAGCTGCTAGATAAGACAAAGAACAATAACTTAAGTGTGGAGTCAATGAACAAGCAGGACATACCACAAATGACATTTAAAAAGTGTTCACAGATGTCATAGCATGAAACTTCTCTGGTACAGAAAAAGAATTTGACATGCACATAAAGCAAAGCATATAAAACTCAGGTTAGCCATCATCAAAAAAAATTATGCAGCCAGGCATATCATAGGCAAGATTCCAAAAATTCAACACAATAGAATATTAAAAGCCATTAGAGAAAGAAACAAATCACCTATAAAGGAAAGCCCGTCAGAATCACAGCTGACTTCTTAGCACAAACTCTCAAGTCAAGCAGAACTTGGAGTGAAGTACTCCAAGCTCTAAAGCAAAGTAAGTTGCATCCCCGACTGATATATCCTGCAAAACTATCTTTCAAACCAGATAGAGAAATAAGATAGTTTCATGACAAAGAACATCTGAGGAAATTTATAACCACCAAACCAGCACTCCAAAATGTTCTAAAGGACACTCCAGAAAGAGAGAATAAGTACTACAGCTCCGTGAACCCCAACAAAGGGACCCACTAGGCAAGGCAAACAATTGGGTGGGGGGCAACAACAGGAAAATAACACGACAAGGATACGTCAATATGTATCAGTTTTAATCAGTCAAAAGACACAGAGTGGCAGAATGGATCAAGAAGCAAGATCCAACAATATGCTACATACAAGAAACACATTTAATTAAAAAAGAAATTCATAGACTGAAAATCAAATGATGAAAAACAATATCCCATGTGACAGAAATCCAGGAAAAAGTTGGAGTAGTTATTCTATTTGTAGACTAAGTGAATTTCAAGCTAGACTGATTAAAAGAGATAAAGAACATCACTACATTCTCATAAAGGGAACAACTGAAAAGAGATAACCATCATAAATACAAATGCAACAAATACCAGTGTGCCTAGTTATATAAAACAATTATTAATGTACATGAAAAATCAAGTAAACCCTAATAAAATTTCATTGGGAGAACTCAATACCCCACTGTCACAAAAAGACAGATTAACCAGACAAAAAAATCAATAATGAAATATTAGAAATAAATCAAACTTTTGAACAAATAAACCTAGTGGATATAGAGTGTTCCATCCCACATCAGAATACATATTCTTCTCAGCTGCACATGAAACATTCCCCAAAATAGACCATACACTGGCTCATAGAACATGGTTAGGAAAATGTGAAGGAACTGAAATTTCCCATGCATACCATCAGACTACAGTGCAATGAAACTGGAAATCCACGGCAAAAGAAACCACAAGAACTTCATCAACACATGGAAATTCGGTAGCACTGTACTGAATAACTAATGAAATTAAATTTCAGATGAAATTAGACAGTTTTTATAGTTGAATGATAACAACAATACAATATACTGGAACTTGTGGGACACAATGAAAGCAGTTTTAAGAGGAAATTTATAGGAGTAAATGTCTGTGTCAGTAAAACAGGGCAAGCGCATATAAACAACTTAATGATGAACACCAAATTTCTAGAAAAAGAAGAGCCAGCTAAGCCAAAAGATCATACGAAGGAGAGAATTATAAAGATCAGAGCAAAAATTCACTCATTGAGACAAAAGTTAGCACCTCCTGAGAATCTGCCAGGCTGGGACTGGGAGGAGTCCACCAAGAAGCCAACTAGCCAACCTTTCTGGTAAGCCACACAAGGCATGTGGGAACCAGAAGAGAAAAGTCAGACAGCACCTCCTGTGAGCCTACTGGCGCGCAGACTGAGAATCAAAACATCATTTCGCCCACCCTCATAAGCAACTCAAACCCATGCAATTAGGGACGAAACGGGTGAAATCACAGCCCCTGCAGAAATCCAGAAGATCATCTATACCTACACTCTGAAAACTTGTATTCTAATAAGATGGAAAATACAGAAGAAATGGACAGATTATGAATTACCAAAGTTGACTCAAGAAGATATAAAAATCCTAAGTAACCCAATATCAATAAATGAAATTGAAGATGTAACTTGAAACCTATCAACAAAGAAAAGCCCAGGCCATGATCGACTCACTGCTGAATTCTGTAATAAATTTAGAGAAGACCTAACACCACTACTTCTCAAACTCTTGAATAAAATTCAAAGGGAAGCAATACTCCCAAATTCATTCCTGGAAACAAGCATTACACCCTGATACCAAAATCAGAGAAGGACCCAAGCAAGAAAGAGAATTACAGGCCAATTTCCTTAATTAATGTAGATATAAAAATACTAACAAACATGTAAGATACTAACAAAAAGAATGTAGCAAATCATCAAGATTATACACCATGATGAAGTGGAATTCATCCCAGGGATGCAGGGATGGTTCAATATACATAAATCCATCAATGTAATATACCATATTAAAAGCACCAAGGACAAAAATCATATGATCATCTCAACAGATGCAGAAAAATCTTCTGACAAACTCTAGCACCCCTTAAATGATTAAAAACCCCACAGAAAACTGAAATACATGGTCTTTATCTCAACTGCAAAAAAGCCATCTATGACAAACCAACAGCCAACATCATATTAAAGAGACAAAAAACAAAGCTTTCATTCTAAAATCAGGAACAAGACAAAGATGTCCATTTTCTCCACTATTATTCAACATAGTCCTGGAAACTTTAGCTGGAGCCATTAGAGACAGAAATAAAGAAAACATTTATTTTATTTTAAGAAATAAAAGAATTTTAAGAACTAAAGAAATAAAATAAGGAATAAAGATAGAAAACTAAGTTAAACTTTCATTATTTGCAGATGACACAATACTCTACCTAGAAGACTCCAAAACCCCAAAACTCCACTAAAAAACTGGTAGGTTAAGTAAGCAAATTCAGTAGTGTAGCTGTATACAAAGTCAACACTCAAAAACCAATAGTCTTTCTGTACATGAATAAAAGTCTCACTGATAGAAATCAGAGAAACAACAGGTTTTACAATAGCATCCAAAAAAAACAAAATACCTAGGAATCAATCTAACAAAAGAGGTAAAAGACACCTACACTGAAAACTCTAGTACTCTAAAAAAGAAGATTGAAAAGGGTATTAGAAAATGGAGAGATATCCCATGCTCTTGGGAAGGAAAAACCAGTATGGTGAGAATGGCCATACTTCCAAAACTATTATACAGATTCAGTGCAATCTCAATCAAAATTCCAACAGTATATCTCACATAATTAGAGAAAACAATCCTAAAATTAATCTGGAACCAGAAAACACCTAAAATAGCAAAGGCAATGCTGGTCCAAAAAGACAAGACAGCGGCCATCACAATTTCTGACTTGAAATTAATACTACAAACTACTGTGATAAAAAATAAAAAAGTGTGGTACTAGCAACAAAAACAAAAAACAAAAAGCAGACATGAAGATCAATCAATGGAACAGATCAGAAGATGCAGAAACAACTGCAGACACAATAAGCCCCCTTATCTTTGACAAAGGTGCCAAACATATTCACTGTAAGAAACTCTTTAATAAATGGTACTGGATAAAATGACTCTACATATGACAAAGATTAAAACTGGACCCATATCTTTCACCATGCACTAAGCTAAAATCAAAATGAATCAAAGATCTTAATGTCTCTGTTTCAAACAGAGACATTAAGTCTGCTGGAAGACAAAAGTAAGTAGAACTTTTGAAGGCAAAGATTTTATGAACAAAACCCATATTGCACAGGAATTATCACAAAGAACTAACAACTGGGATCTCATCATATTGAAAAACTTTTGCACAGCAAGAAAAACCAGCAACAGCATGAAAAGACAACCCACAACAGAGAAAATGTTTGCCAGCTACTTCTTAGACAAAGGACTACTATCTAGAACATATGAAGAACTCAAAAACAGTCAGTCCTCCCAGATTAAAAGACCCAATCCAAAAATGAGGGCATCTGAGATGAACATACACTTCTCAGATGAAGAAATGTGAACTGCAAATAAATATGTGAAAAACTGTTAAATATCACTGGTCATTCGATACAAATCTGAACAACACTGAGATTCCCCCTCATGCTGGAAAGAATAGCTATTATTAACGAATCAACCAATAACAAATGCTGGGAGGGCTGTGGGGAAAAAGGAACCTTTCTCCACTGTTGGTGGGAGTGTAGAGTGCTGCAACTGCTGTACAAATCAGTGTGGCGATTCCTCAGAAAACTAGTACTGGAGGTCCCTTTTGACCTCTAGTTATTTCCCTTCTGGGTATCTTCCCAAAATAAAAAACATCACACCCACTGGCGCGCGTTGGGACCTGCGCGGTGCGGTTGACACGGTTGACTCAGGGTGCCGGGAGAACAAGGAGCTCCTCCCCTCTCTGAGGGACGGCTGACAGTGTGGCAGACTTTTGGCAGCCCGCAAGAGAGAGACCCTGGTGCGTCGTCGAGACCTGCACCATGCGGTTGACTTGGGGTGCCGGGAAAACAAGGAACTCTTTCCATCTCTGGGGGGTAACTGTGATCCTGCCTGCTTGTGGGCTGAGAATCAGACATCTCATGTCGTCCTGTCCCCTGTCCCGTGCCCCCCCCTTAGCAAGTGGGAGCCAGTGAACTACACATCTTGTGAAAAGATTGACTATGTTATTTAGTATGAGCTCCCCATATGCAAAGATATGGACAACCATTTGGAAGAAAACAAGAAACAATATGACAGATAGTGAAGATCTCTGGTTGTCTAGCTTTGAAATTCATGCTTTCTTATGTCCCGTTGTACTGTTTTGTTGTGTTTAATTTTACCCCCTTTTAAAATAAAATTTAAAAAAAAATTTTTTTTTAAATCACACCATAGCGATATATGTGCACCAATGTTTACAGCAGCACAATTTGTAACATCTACATCTTGAAACAACCTAAATGCCCATCAACTGAGGAATGGATAAAAAAGATGTGTTATTTTTATACAACAGAATACTACACAGCCATAAAGCAGAAGAAACTTGACTTTTGTAGGTAAATGGATAAAATTTGAGATCATACTCATTAAGTGAAATAAGACACACATGTATAAACATCATACTGTCTCACTAGTGTGAGAAGCTAAAAAAACAACATGTATGTGTACACACACATATATATAAACTAGTTAAGGTAGTAATAGTACCGATTTCTCTGAGTTCACTGAAGAGAGATATCTGTGCTGGTAGTGTTCAGACAATTGAATGCTGACGTCTTGTGCTCTGGGTGAATGATCTAGAGATGACAATGGGCAATGTACGCACCACTGTTGCCCCGATTGATGTCTTCTGAAATTTTGTTGGTTTTTTTTTCTTTTTTAACCCTCAAAATAAAATGGATTTAGGGAGGAAAAAAACCCTCAATCTGGTAAATTTATGTACTAACAATGTATGCATATTGCTGACATCTAGTATAGTTCAAAACTCAAAAGGCTCCAAAGCTGTTGTGGAACATTTCTGTCTTCAAGTCTTCTTCTCCCAGGAAGCAATATAGATCATCTTATGAATACTTTCAGCAGTGGTCATCTTTGAGTTTAATGTAAATATTCTTTTTTTTTTTTTTTTTCCTTTTGGTGCTGAGAATTGAACTTAGGACTCTGTGCTTATTAGGCAGGCAGTTTTGCTGCTGAGCTACAACCCCAGCCCCAGAGTTTAATAATGCAAATAATACAGCAAAATACTGTTTTACCAAAAGAAGCAAAGTAACTTAGTAAGAATCTCCTTCTCCAAAGTATTCCTAAGTCAAAGTAAAAATACAATTTTGAGAATTCTCACTAGTATGCCTAGACCTTGGGGAAGCAAGTCAAGGGCCTAAGTAAGTGACCTCAGAAAAACTCAGGTGTGTCCCCGCAAGGTGGCAAATGCCTGTAATCCCAACACTTGGGAGGAAGAATAGCATGAGTTCGAGGTCAGCCTGTGCTACATAGTGAGTTCAAAGCCAGCCTGAGCTATACAGAGGAAGACACTGTCAACAAATAAAAGAAAGAGAGAAAGGAAGGAAGAGAGGCAGGCCTGGAATACAGCCCAGCATTACAAAAACCTGCCAGCAAGTACAAGGTCCTGAGCTTGATTCTTGGTACCAAAAAAAAAAAAAAAAAAAAAAGAAAGAAAGAAAGAAAGGAGAAGAAAAGAGAAGAGAAGCTGAAGAGTAAGCACTCCTGTAGGGCCTCAGCTCTTTTGTCAGGATCTCCAATCTCCATGCTAAATCTGAGGAATGAGAGACAGCCCCTTGGGACTTGGTACAGGGCTTTTAATGGGATCTGAAGTCCAGATTCCCAGTAGCAATTCTCTCAGCCACAGCACAGGGTTAGATTTTGCCAATGAAAAGGACACACGGCATTTTAGGCTGTGTAATTAAGAGATAATGTCTCTACCATCTCTTCTTCACCTGCCTGCTGGCTGCATATGGAGGACTCCAAAGGTATAGGATGGGAGAGCCATGACAGAAAATGAGGCTGAGCCCTCATCCTCACAGGAAAAGCTGCCTGTGGCCAGGAAGCCACCCTGGACTTCAGCAGTTACTCAGCTGTGTATAGTATTAAACATATGATTCAACCTCTTAATTCAATTCATCTTAACAAAAATTAAACTCAAAATAACTTTTCAAAAACCAGAGTCTCTAGTACTAACTGCCTGAATTATAATCAACGCATTCTCTGTGTATTAAATCCAACTTCAACAAATGTAGTATTACTTAAAAGAAAATGAGTGACTTACTATTTCACTTTAGTTATTTCTGTGGATTTGTACCTGTTTATACTATCTGAATACAGGCACAGGAAACTTTCCAACATAATGATCATAAAATGTATTTCAAAGCACCCACAATACATGGCGGGGGGCTGCTTTCTAGTTCTCTTTATTGCTGAAATTTTTAATGATCAAGTCCTAATAACCCCCCAGAAAAATTATGTGCATTTTACTGATGAGAGTGGCATAGCTAATATACAATAAAATTGTTTTCTGAATTCAAGCATTCTTGCTCCAGAGCCCATGCTAATAATTCCTATATTATGCTGCCTCTGTAGTAAGTACATATATTTTTCAAAAATGGGACTATGTACTACGTTGCCTCTAGATTAAGCGTTTATCTTTTTTTGATTTTGTTTTTTTCCCAACGGGCAGTACTAGCAAAGCACCTGGAAGCAGCCGCTGCTTGTGCCTCATGTCATACATCAGTGGTAAGGCCAGGGCAACACTGAAAAACTGGACGGCAGTCACGCTAACCCTACACTGGACACTAAAGCGGCTTACTACTCGTAAGATTTCTCCAATGTTGGCTCATCTAAAGCAAATCACATAAGGAAGCTTAGGAATCTGGGTAGTAACATTTCAGAAAAATTGGTAGGGGTGAAGCAGGAACGGTCACTCACACGCATTCCCAGTACATCAAGGAGAAACAGCGCCTTCCACTACAAAGCATGCACTGGTGTAACTTCTGCAAACCTTTTCCACAAAACATTTTTATCAGCAATTCAGAGAAATTTGTGTGTATGTTTTACAGTAACATGAATTAACTTTTAAAATGCTCTGCCAAAGAACTATTTGTTTTAAATAGGAAAGAAATACAGAATATTTAGTGGAAGTTATGCTAACTAACATCTCCTAAAGCTCCTATATAATTTTTAATTTTGTACTACTGACTGAAATTTAATGTCTTTATAAATGAACCCACCTCACTGAGTCTGAATATGCTACTGCTACTCACATAAATGATTAAGATACTGGTTGTAGTAACATAGCCTCCCATGCATTAAATACACTAAATTTCTTAGGCAAAATGTTACAGCAAAGTCAGATTTACCAGTGGCATGGGAAACACAAGCGGCACTCGGGAGAAATGAAAGGAACCAAGCTTTAATAAGCTAGTTGGCCCAGAGGAATTGATCACTCCAAATTCTGAGCCCCAAGCTTTTGGAGAAACAGGGGTTTTATAATAATTTTTAACTGGGTAGTTAAGAGGTGAACTTGTTATAGCAAATGCTACAGCTCACACAAGTGCCACACCAAGAATCAAGTGGCAGCCAAGGTTTGGAGGCAAGTTTACAGCTTTATTGATGCCAGCAGTCCAGACTGGGGTTCTCCCAGACTCAGGCTTTGAATTTTCAGTGTGCAGAAGTTTTATAGGGATTGTAAGCAAGCAGGAAGTACAGAAGCAGAGCGCATGTTAACTGATTGGACAGAAAGTTACACTGGGTTTCACCTTTTCTGCATATAGCTGAACCGGTGTTACGATTGGTCAAAAGGTTACATTCTGGTTTCACGTACTTTACATATGGTGGGTCAAAAGGTTATATTCTAGTTTCACCTATTTTAATAAGGCAAGAAGAGGAATGCATCTAGGAAACAGAAACTTACCAAGAGAATAAAAGGCTTATTTAAGGGTGGGGGTAATCCACTGGGAGCAGGTAGTTTTTCCTGCTTTAAGCTGAGTGTAATTTTACAGAAGCAGTTTACCAGGTTTTTGTTTTTGTTACCAAGAATCAAACTCATAGCAGGTACTATTAACTTGGTGTTACCAGGTGGGAGGGCCTAGGGTACAGAGGGCACAGAGACTGAGGGATCTTTTGGTTAAAAGGTATTACTAACAGCAGCTGTTGGAACAGTGTGGATATAAGTAGAAGAAAGCCAGAGTAAAACATTAACTATCAAGCAGGGCTTGGGGCTGAGCCCTTGGAGAGAGGAGGGGGTTCCCAGTGATCTATCTTCTCTCATTATCCCCTTTGCTGTGTCCCATTATAGGCACAGCTTCACAGGATATCATTAGTAGCTACAGGGCTGTGATTCATATGAGCTCCCACCAGCGGCTGGTGGACTGGCTATATGGTGAGGGCTTAAACTCAGTTTTGGAGGAACTCTGTAAGGCACCTAAGCAGGCAGGGACTGAGCATCTAATACAGAAAGATGAAGCCCTGTGGCTCCACTAAGGGTATAAGCCATCGCAGGGGCTGCTTGCTGGGACCATTCTCAGAGTATGTTGGCCTGGTCTTGGAGACTTTTGACTGCCTGATGAGTGACCTCTGATGGTTTAACATAACGGGGGGAAATCGGGAGGGTTTCGTTGGCCCACGACAATGGTGACAAGGACAGGCAGCAGGATAAGGTTTTTGGCATCAGCCATTATCAGTGAGGCTAAAAGTGGGTAATTTATCTTTTAAAGAAAGTGCATAATCTATTAAAAAAAAAAAAACAGGAGATACTGGTGACACACCCTATACCGAGGGCCAAGGGGGTTTTTCGGGTAGTAGTCCACTGGACTGGTGTGACTGCAGTGAGGCCAGTGGCGAACACCAGGGTAAGCAGTCCAAGGAGACCTAAGAACCTGACAGAACAGTCCAGAAGTAATTTAGAACATCCTGTGGCCAGTGTCCTTAGGTTTAAGCCACACACAGACTGATCAGCTTCCAGTGCGACCAAAGCAGGGTGGTCACCTGTTGGGTTTGGTCTCCAGTCAGGTTTGGTTGACATGGCTTGCAATGGAGTTGGGTCCTGAGGATGTGGTGGGTGGTCTCCGTTGATGGGTAACTTTTTGATCTGGGTATGACAGTCATGGGGCGATGTCTGTAACCATGAAAACAGTGGGGGCAGCAGACACAATGTGAGGTCTGGTCCAGATAGGCTGGAGGGGCTCCTTTTATCAGTCTTTTACCCAGACTTAATCTCTTGGCTGAACTGGATGTATGAGATTGCCAGTGGGGATAAAAGCACTGCCTAGGATGGTTCTGATGATCTGAAACATTTTCCTCAATGTTTGTAATTCCGCTATACACCTATCTTGCAGTTATCTAACATCTCCGCTGAAATGTCTAATTATTAGAGGCCTCTCAAACATTACCCTCATGTGGCAAATAGCCCATGAGTCCAGGCACACACCTGATTCTCAGCAGGGCTAAGAGCAGCACTTCTGTACAGGCTGTTCCTGTTTTTCGCAGAACTTGGCCAGGATGGCCTTTAGGGTCCAATTCATGCATTCTTCCTTCCCTGAACTCTGGTAGTTGGCTTTATGTAGATTCCTTTTAATCTTTCAGAGATCTGAGAGGCCTTGAACAGTCTGAAAACCACAGAGGGAGCCCTGCCGTCACTCCCACTCAACAGAGGGAGCTAATTATCAGGGGATAATGTCTTTGAACAGCTTCTTGGGCCTTTGCTGCCTTGACTGGTTTGGCTGAGTAGGTACAATTACTCACACATATTTGTATCTAAAACAGGGCTTCATCTCAGTAAAGTCTATCTGTAGGTCTTCATTGCGGTGTCCATGTGGTGAATTCCCAGGGGTAGCTGTGGTCTTTGCAGAAGACTGTTATGTGCACAAGTGTGACATCTTTGCCAGACAGTAGCAAGAGCGACAGAGTCTTGCACATAGTATCTCCCAAAGAGGGTCTCTAGAGCAGTCTTCCCAAGCTGCATCTTCTGGTGGCCTTCTTAAACAAAAGTAATCCTCTGGGGCATGAAAGTGTCGTGATCGTGGAGTATCTATCCATCATCCTCCCATCAGAAATCGAAAAGCAGTGTTGGGGGTTAGCCAAAGACAAAACGCATCTTTGAGATCCAGACAGGTAAACTACGTTGTTTTTGGTGGGAATTGGCTCAGAAGAATGTAGGGGTTGGGTACAACCAGGTGAAGCACAATGCTGGCGTTAACAGCTTGGATGTCCTGGACTGGGCAGTATCCATTTCCTCTGGGCTTCTTGACAGGTAACAGGGATATGGTTGTAGGGAGACTGGCGCTTGCTAAGGATTCTTGCATCTCATAGCCAATTGATGTGTTGTTGGATTTCCTTTTCTGTTTCCCAATTAATGGCATATTGTCTTATTTTAACGGGTGTTGCTTCTGGCTTGAGGTCCACTACGATTGGAGCCTGCCTTTTTTGGCCAGTCTTGGTGAGGACTTTTCAGTCTAAACTTCTGGGTGTCAAGCAAGTCTAGAGGACTGACTTCTTTCTGCTACAGTGTGTACAGCTGCTAGCTCTCTTCATGTGTGACCATTCCTGATAATATTATGGCAAAACAGACCAAACACAGGGACACACAGCACCGAGGTGCTCTAGGAGACAGTAATTTTACTTTATCAGTAGACCTGACTGGGCTCGCTCCTAAAGAATCAGCGCCCTGCCCAGTGGGGTTTCAGGGCTTTTATGGGCAGAGAAAGTGGGAGGCACAGAAGCAGATTTGGCATATTACAATTAGAGGGTTAGATGATATTATGAGTTGCCACGGGAGTTTAAACATCTTTACGTGGCAAGGCCATCAGTTACACAAAGGAAGGACTGTCTGCTATCAGACTTGCCTACACATGTCCAGTGGTTTTAGCAGGCATTCTTGGTGGGCTCTTACTGTAAAATTTTAATTCCCCTTCATTTCTCCTTCTTTTAGTTAATCAGAAAAATCATTTCCAGGCATATTGGCGTTTAGGGCTCTGTAGGAGGAACCTGATCAGAGTCATCTAAAGACTAATAGTACTAATTATGTTTTGTAATAAAGGAGGTGAGTCAATTTAATAAGCAAGATCCATTTAGGAGTATGAGGAAGAGGGCTGCTAGTGGTCCTAACAGATCTCCCAACCATAGCTCCCAGTTTCCCAGGGAGCTCCATCAGCAGGAGCCTGTCTGTCTGACTCAGGCCCACTGGTTTATCCATTCTCAAACTGGTAAACGGTTTTGCTAACATCAGACTTCCCAGCATAATAGCAGCATCTTTCCTCTAAGAATAAGTAAGTGCCTTCTTGGGCCATGAGGTCTAATGCCCTGTGTTTTGGAGAACTGCCGCAGGTAGGGAATCAATGTGGTCTTGTACCATGTCAAGGGCTCCCTGAATTACTGTAAAATCACCCTATACTTGGGTGCCTAATTATAAGTACTGTTGTTGGCCCATGACCAAGGCAGTGGCTCCGAGGGTTTGATTCTCTGCTCAGCTATTCTGGCCAGGATTGACAGTGCCACTAGATCACCCTTTTGGCGGGGCTGGTGGGCATAAGTGGGGCCTTACTGACCTGAGTAGACAAGAGGTCAGACAAGAAACAGGCAAGTACACAGACACTAATCTTTGTGCTTGAAAACACCCAATGGACCCCATCAGAGCAAATAAAGAAGGTTCCATGAGGGGCCATCAGGGAACCTGAGGTAGCAGTCAGAACATCTATAGTCAGCTGAGAAGTTTGGTTTTGCAGAGGAACCCAGGAGACATGTAGCACCCCCCTATGCCTCCGGAAGGTGGCAATGGAGGAAGGGTCCAGTGGTAGAAGTAGAGTTAAGATAGGTACTGTTTAGGGTCAAGCCTACAGCATGAGAGGGCTATGAAGGGGATACACAGCCAACAATCACTTACCAATTTAGGATCTACTACTTGGAGGAACTAATGAGTGCTGTTAACTAGGTACAGGTCTGGCATGGGGGAGAGGAGCGTTTGAGAACCATTAGATTGAGGCACCAGGGACACCGAGGGAAAAAATGGTGGTTTTGGTGTAGGGATCTCAATATGGGACATGACAAAAGCCTTTTTAAAGATTACTATCATTCCTGGATCCTTTCCCCTACCGTCAATTCGAACACCAACTTGACGACCTTTTAGCCAGTCTTTGTGGTTGGGGTCAGTGATTGTATAATTTATGGGATTACAAGTTCCCTGCTGGCAGTTTGGACTGGATGGCAGCTGAGTAAAGGGGACCTTGTCCCAGTTGTATGTCCCGTATCCTGGGTAGAACAAGTTTGGACAGCCCCAGGAATCACAGAACCAATTGTTAGGATCACTACAAAACCCTCTCTTGAGTTCAGGTTCCTCTTTCCACCCTAAACAGACATACTTGTTGTTGCCGCGATACTCTCGCTCCCAGTCTAAGCCTCCGCAGCCTGAGGAAAAGGAGCTGGCTATGTTGGGGCAGGCATCAAAATACAGAGACACAATAGCCTGAGAGGGGTCCCACCTGGTTTGGTTAAGGATTATCACAGTGCCAGCCAACTGGACTTGGAACTCCCAGTACCCTAAATTTGCGTAGCAAGCATGTGGGCCAAGCAAGTTGAGTAGAAGCAGACACAGATTAGTAGTGGCAGTCATCCTGACCCCAGGAAAGGCAGTACAGAGTATACAGTCCAACAGATACAGCAGTATAGAAGAGAACAAGTGACCTTATGGGGGACTTCCCAATCCCCTGGGGTTCACACAGCCTAGATCCCTGGGGCAAACACTGAAATTAATAAGAGGAGGGGGACTAAACTGGATAGCAGAACATGAATCAATCAGGACAGACGCTCCGGTGTATGGTGTCTGTCTGGCTTCAGCTGTGCGTAGATATGCGCATTTCGAGTGATGAGAGCAGTGCTTTGAGTGTGTTTTCTCTTCACTGTCTCCAGGGGGGTGGACTCATCCAGATAGGCTCTCTTGATCCAAGAATGACAGATTCACAGCTGGATCTCAGATACCTTTATTGCTGTGGGAGTCGTCAAAATAATTATGTAAGGACCACTTCACATGGGCTCTTTTTCTTTTTTTCCCAATCTTTTACTCACCTAGGCTCCCAGGTTGAAAATGTGTGTGTGTGTGTGTGTGTGTGTGTGTGTGTGTGTGTGTGTGTGTGTGGTGGGTCCCTGTGGGGATGACTGACCTTTCAGCTATGTTCTTGTGTATGTGAGAAAAGTTTTTTCTAACTCTGTAAGTTGTTCCGATGGACATACGTTGCTCAGCTGAAGGCCTCCCAGGAGATCCTTAATTATGGATAGGGGGTCTCCCATACCAAACTTCAAAAGGTGTATACCCCATGGGCCCTTGTGAACTTCGGACCTTGAGGAGGGCCATAGGAAGCAAATCTACCCATTGTGCCAGAGTCTTTTGTGATAATTAGTCAATATGCACTGCAAAGTCCTACTCATTCTTTCAACTTTTCCAGTTTTGTAGCCTGTATGCTGTACGTAAGTTCTGATTTTTAATTCTGTAGTCAGTTTCCAGGTTATTTCTGCCACTGCCACTGCCTATGGTTAGAGGCAGCCCATATCTAGGAATAATTTCCTTTCCTAATAATCTACAGATTTCAGTCATCTTTTCTCTTTTAGTAGAAACTGCTTCTGGCCACCCAGAATAAGAACAGATGCATGCCAAGAGATACATGTAACATCTACATGGCTTGACTTCTGTAAAATCTGTTTATGTATGTGACAAAAAGGGGAAAGTCCAGTATGTTTGATACTGGGTGGGGCTGAGGTCTAGATGAGGGTTCAGTACTTATGCAGGTTGACATCTCTGGCTGATCAAGGCACAAACTGAGGCTTATTTTGGAATGTAATAGTAGCAACCTAGAAACTGATTCAGAGCAGCTTTTCCTTCATGGTGATGTCATGATGGCATTTTACCCAGCCATAGACCAAATTTTTAAGAACTACCATCTGATTATCTGGTGAAGTACAAGCACTGTTTGGGGACAAGGGTACCCCTAGCTGTTGTGCCAGTTTCTTCCTTGGAGTAGCAAAGAGTCTCACTGCAGAGACAGGATAGTTTTAGTGAATATTTCATGTTGGGTTTCCAAGCTGTATTTCAAGTAATTTGCATTCCAGGTGCCATCCTCAGCTGCCATTTTGGCAGCTTTATCAGCCTTCAGATTTCCAAGAATGACAGTGTCTTTTACTTTCCAATGACCTTTACAATGGATAATGGCAATCCTTTTTGGTTTCCAAATTGCAGTCAGGAACTAAGAAATTTCATCCATGCTTTTAATTTGTCTTCCTTCTGCCATAAGGAGCCCACACTCCTTGTATAACACACCATGGACAGGGATGGTAGTGAAAGCAAACCTTGAGTCAGTGAAGATGTTTATGTTTTTTCCTTTTGCCCAGTTGAGAGCTTGGATCAAGGGCCACAGTTCAGCCTACTGGGCAGGCCACTTTTGGGGAAAGAGATCTGGCTCCTCATGGTAACAATAGCATAACCAGCCCAGTGTTTTCCATCCTTGACTGAGCTACTTCTATGTGTAAAAAGGGTATGCTCAGCACCAAACAATGGCTCCAGATCTGCAGATCTGGACAGGTAGCAAAAAGCTCACTGGTCAAAGTGAGACAGTCAATGGTCGGGGGGGTGAAGCTCAGTGGGCAAGAAGATAGCTGGGTTCAGAGGTTCTGTCAGTTGGAAGATGAGCCAGTTTCACAAAGCAGTCCTTTGAGAAATGCAGCTGTGAGAGTCAGCGGTGACCTCAACTGTTTAGTACCTCCAGTACAACATGTGGGACTTGGATGATCAGATTTTGTCACTTGGACAATCAGATTTTGTCACAGGGTTAATCTGTCAGTCTCTCTGATCAGGAGGATGGTTGCTGCTAGTGCTATCAGGCAAGGGGCCAACCCTTAGCTAGAGTCTACATTCCTTGACAAACAGGCAATGGGGCTTTCCCAAGGACCAATCTTTTGGGTTAGGACTCCTAACGCTACATGTCTTTGTTCATCAACAAACAGCTTAAAGGGTCTAGTCACATCAAGAATGCCTAGTACTGGGGCAGCTGACAGTGCTCATGGTCCAGAAAGATTCAGTCTGTTCTAAGGTCCAGTTTAATAGCTCTTTCATTTTTTCTTCCTGTCAGCAAAGCCTATAGAGGCTTAGCCTTGTCAGCAAACCCCAGTATCCAAATTTGACAGAAGCCTGTGTCACCTAGGAATACTCTATTCTGTCTTTTATTCTCAGGCCTTGGAATGAAACAGATGACTTCTTTTCTCTTTGGAACCAGGCACCTGAATCATTTTTCTAAGTCAAACCCCAAATAATGTACTTTGTTTGTGTATTTGAGTCTCTTTCCAGGAAACTTTATAGCTGTGGCTAGCAGGTAGCAGAGGAGGGCTTGTGGTCACCAGGGTCCAGAATCTGAGGATATTTCTGGCCTACACTGTTCTTTGGTATTGAAGAGGGTCAGGAGTAGTTGGCAACAGTCATCCTAAGTAGGGAGGTGAGTCTGGTGGACAGACTCCAACAATCCAGCAATCAGAACAAGTAAATCGGTGGCCTCTAACAATTTTTCATAATGCATGTACCATCTGGATGTCTAAGTTTCTTTCAGGAGCCATCGAACACTAAATTGGAACTAATCTATTTCACAGAGGGTCTAAGATTCTGTGGGCTTCAATTTAATTCCAAAATGTTCATTAAATCCCTCCTTGAAATTCTTCATTATGTGGTCAAAGACTGTGGGCTGAGTATGCTCCCTACAGGTTATGTCCCTTGAATGGAGACACAACAGTGGGTGTCCCCAGAGGATACCATTCAGATGCCCACTTGGCCATGCCCCATGTGGGAGCTTAGGCATGTCTTGCCTAAGTTGCACCCATATAAACCCAAGTCTGGTCAGCCTCCTATTATGGGGGGAGAGTCACCGTTATACTGTAGGACACTGCCATGGAAATCTAGGTTAGGGCCCAAGAAGACTACATTGTTTGGGGTATAGTTACTGTGTAGCTGCACAAACTGGTTGTCATATGTCATCATCCAGCTACATTCATTCACACACGCAGACAGTCACTCGAAGTTTAAACATTCTTCCCCTCTGGGGAATCCCTTACTGAGTTCTCTGGCCTGAGACCTTGGAAGATAATCAAGCTCTTCTGTCTGCTGGAACAGACCTGACTGAGACTGGACTCCAGGGCCTTACCTTGTCCTAAAGAGTAGACAGATGACAGATGACCGATGACCAGTCCGTGTCTTCTGAGTCTAGTCTGGAGAACAGGGCGCAGTCATCGGTTGCCCTCACCCAATGAAGGAGGTCATGCTGACCAGGGCACGGTTGTACCACCTTGTTCTCTGGGGAGGTTCCTAGCAGCTGCTCTCCAACTCCAAGCTGGTGGCTCAAGGGGCCAGTGTGGTCAGTTTCCTGGTCAGGGAACCAAATGTTACAGGAAAGTCAGATTTACCCGTGGTATAGGAAACACGAGCAGTACTCTAGAGAAGTACAAAGAACCAAGCTTTTTTAAGCCAGCTGGCTCAGAGAGTGGATCACTCCAAATTCTGAGCCCTGAGCTTTAGGGAAGCTAGGTTTTATACCTCTGTTTTAGTTGGGTGGGGGTCAGGGGTGAGCTGAATGGAATTTTACCTTAGCAAGTGTTTTCTTGACGTTACACGATGAAGGCAGTTAGGGTATAGTGGCCATAGAGGCCGTGGTTAAAAGAGAGCGCTAACAAAAGCTGTGGGAACATTGTGGTTTCAACTCAGAACAGAGCCAGGGCAAAACATTAACTATCAGGTGGGGGCTGAGCCCTTACAGAGAGGAGAGAGGGTCCCCAAGGTAATTTACTATCTGTCTCAAAAACCACGATTTTTAAAGTATAGAAATTTGTTACAAAAGAAAAGGAGGGAGGAATGGGAGAAAATGATGAACATTTTCTTGCACAATGGAAAATTATCCTTCAGATTCCAGATATAACACAATGGAAGATTATCCTTCAGATTCCAGATATAACGAAGTAAGTTTTAAAAAAATAAACACATTTTCCTCGTAACACCTTTGATTTTTCAAGTAACTAATCCACAAGTCACAATAAGGTTATGCATGCCCAGCTTCTTTCAACAACAACAATTAACTGCTTTTTCATTTCCAGGAACTATCTGGCTAACGAGAGAAGCTAAACTTGCTCAGTGAACCAATATCTTACTTTGGAATGGTTACAAGTAATGTAAGCCAGGTGCATGCCTGTAATCTCAGCACTCGGGAGGCTGAGGCAAGAGGATCATGGTGAGTTCAAGGCCAGCCTGGGCTATAAAATGAATTTAAGGCTAGCCTAAACTACATAGTGAAACCCTGTCTCAAAAAGAAAAATAAAAAAAGAAGCAATGTAGAATATCATGATTCTTGAAATGGTACCATGTTTATTATTTCTTCTGTTTAAAAATGATATTGAAGGGTTGGGAGAAAAAGAGGGCAAACTGGTAGGTAGCAGGATACGGAGCCTCTCTGAAACAGACAGCTCAGATGCCAGAATAAAACATCCTGGAAAGATCGAAACAGAAGGAGATGGATTCTCTCAACCCAGGAAGAACCTGAAGGGAAATGAGGTGCTCGAATATGAAGTCTCGGGGCTACCATTAGAGAAGCTAAGATCAGCAAGCACAGCACTCTCACCGAGCCGCCTGAATTCATGCCCAAGATAGACCTGAGCATCCGAACCCACGCTGATGCGACTGGCTTGAGCGGCCCCCAGTGTGGAGCTGAACTGCCCTGCGCACCACTCACCCAGAGGCGCTGTGGATTCGTGCCGCAGCCGCACTGAAGTCACAGGTCAGGGAGCCCAGCAGAGAACTAAGCCAGAGAGGGACCAGCATCAAACCACAGTGAGTACTGGGAATAAGACCCTCCCACGGGAAAGGGATGACCAACTGGACAACATGTTGGAGTCAGGCAGGACAGCCCTAACTTGGTAAGGAAGTGGGTTCAGTTGGTTGTTCCCCTCTCGGAGTGGATTGGTGGGATCTGCTTGGACTGGGCAGTAGTCCTGGCCGGGACCCAGTGGATCATCACAAACCAATTCCCTAAGCACAGTGTGTGCTGACACAGTGAAGGCCTGCGAAGGTTGACTGGCCCGGAGGGGAGGAGCCAGCATACACTGCCCCTGCCTGCACTTGAGTCTCTGACAGTGGACTGGAGAGGGCAGAAGCCCCTAGCCTGTGTGCTCCAGGAGAACCCTAGCCAACAAGAAAAGGGGCTGGGAATCACACTATACACTTGTATGGAAGGAACCAAAAACATGACGAGAGAGAGAAATAAGAAAAAGCTCCCAACCCCCAACCCTGAGAATATTGATCCAGCACAGGTAAATACAAAAGAGATTGAGGGCAGCAAACATGCAACATCAAACACGGCATCAGCGGACATAAAGAGATATCTTTGGGACCTCATAAATGAGCTCAAAACTGAAATATTAATTCAAGTTAAGCAAGAGGTAAGTAGATTAATAAAAGAAAGGCTAAGCACCTCTCAAGAAGACACAGAAGAATGGAGGAACACAAAAGAAGAGAAATGTTCAATGAAGAATATAAAAAAAACCTAGAATTCATGAAGCAGATTCAAAGAGATTACCAGCAAACTAAAGACTCCATACAAAGTTGGCAAAACTCCCTGAAAGAAACCAAAGATAGACAATCAAAAATTGAACACAGGCTTGCAATGTGTGATCATGAAAGGGAAGATCTCTTAAAAATAACAAGGGAGCAGGCAGTAACCATATAAAGGCTAGAGGACGACAAGAGGATCTATAACTTAAGAATAAAGCATGTGAATGAAGAAGCAGGAGTCCAAACAGAGGAATTACAAAGGCTATCCACAGAAACTATTAAGGAAAATTTCCCAAGCATAGAAAAAAGAAATGATATGCAGATGTATGAAGCATACAGAACTCCAGCCACCTACAACCAAAACAGAGCTACACCCAGACACATAATAATCAAGATCCCAGAAATTCAATATAAGAACAGAATATTAAAAGCTTTCAAAGAAAAGAAACAGATCACCTACAAAGGAAAACCCATCAAAATCACGGCAGACTTCTCGACACAGACCATCAAATCAAGAAGAGCTTGGAGTGAAGTAATTCAAGCCCTGAAAGAAAACAACCAAAAGTCTCTCTAGAAATTAATGGACAAGTAAGATGATTCCATGACAAAAAGGAACTGGGGGAATCTGTGACCACCAATCCAACCCTACAAAAAATACTGAAGGACATTCTAGAAAGAGAGAAAAAGAACACGGGGATTTCAGGAACAGTGGCATAGAGGCCTCAATGAATGGGCAGACAGCGGGATGAAAAGAGAAAAATAGACAACCAATGGCAGAAAAATAGAATAGCAGAAATGAGGCAGAGAAGATTGGCTGTAATCTCTAACATAGATGGCCTTGATATACTAACAAAAAGAAAACACAGGCAGAGCAGATCAGGAGATAGGGTCCATTGAGATGCTCTGTATAGGAAACATAATTAACCTGAAAGAGGGTTTATGGACAGAAAGTCAAGTATGAGAAAACAATACTCTATGTGACAGGGAACCAGAGAGAAAGAGGCAACTCAGCCAGCATCTGCAAACAGGTTGAAAAGACAGGATACTTTTGTGCAGTAGAGAACTACCCAGCTATAACAAAGGAAAATCTTGAGACTTCTATAGGTAAAGGAATACAACTCGAGATCAAGCCCAGGAGTCAGAAGGCTCAGAACCAGTTAGGATAAATAGCCGGTTGCTCCCCACAATTTAAAAACCGAGGGAGTTAGTGGGACCCAAAATATGCAGTGCACCCTATGGGAGTGAAAGGGGAATTGTCTAAAAAAGGAAGGCAGAGGATATTGTTAATGGGGTAACAAGATTTAAAATCTACATTATTCTCATCACTCTCCTTGGATGGATTACATGCTATTCCAGTTTGTCTACTTACACTAGATTTGAGGGCGCAGTCAGCTATCTCAAAAATAAGAGGACATATTATGGTAATCATCCTTAATTTCCTATCAACTTAATCCGAAGCCCTGTATAACTTATACTGTCTTATTATGACTGATCTTATTTGAATCTGGTTTGTTGGATTGCTATTTTGTATTGACTGATTTTATCAAATCTGTTATGATTGATAGTATCAAGTCAGAGTATAGGCAACTACACTGAAGATGACAAGATTCACTAAGATACCCACTCTGGTTTGATTATTACCTGCTTTTGAAGTCTTATAATGTCTCCAATGCTTTGTTTTTATTAATGTTGCTATATACTGCTGAGACATCACGATAACCATTGTAGATCACCTTGTATTGTGGTTTTATATGACTTTTTGCTTCATGCTTTTCTAGGAATTGTTTTGTTTGTCTTGCTTTGTTTTTCTCTCTAATACAGAAAGGATAGATATATATGTAGAGACTCATGTATGTGTAGAGCTTATAAACAGTTTATAAGAACCAATTATATAATGCATGATGAAATGAACAACTACTTTGAAGAAAAAGAGACACTACAGTACCCAGTGCTGATTCCGTAATGTCATGATGTGAAATCCAACAATATCATTCGTTGTTCAAAGTGATTTTAGCTTATTTTGTTTTGTTTAAGTTCAACACACATGAAGTATGGACAGCTGTTTTAAAGAGAATGAGAGACACTATGACAGCCATTCTTGGCTTCCCTATTGTCTGGTCTTGAAGACCTGAAACACCTTCCTCGTCCTGCTCAGATCAATTTCATACTATGCTGTTTCATGTGAATTCCCTGTATGTGACGATATGGACAACTATTTGGAAGAAAACAAGAGTCAATATGATAGAGAGTGAATATCTCCGATTGTCTTGCTTTGAAATTTATGTCTCTTACATTGCTTTCTTGTGATCCGCTTTGCTCTGTTTTGTTGTGTTTAATTTTACCCCTTTGATATAATTGCATGTATGTTTAAGTGTGTAAGATGGATGACTATATTACTGCTTTTGTTAGATCATGGAGCAGAACTGTTAACAGGCTCACTGTTTGAATGTCTACTTTGCACATTTTAATTTTGTAATTTGACAACTATTTCCAAGATGTCAGTATGTAATTTATCAAGTAATGATTTCTTAGTGGGTTTTTTTTGTTCTTTTCCTTTTCTCCTTGGAATTCTGTATTCTTACTACCCTTTATTCTATTTTGTTTTTCTCCTTAAATAAAAATTTTTTAAAAATTTTAAAAAACGATATTGAAATATTAGGACAGTCATCCCAGCACTTGGGAGGCTGAGGCAGAAGGATCACTGCAAATTCGAGGCCAGCTTGGGCTACAAAGGAAGTTCAAGGCCTGCCTGCAACTCTGCCTCAAAAAAGAAAAAAAAGAAAAAAAAAACACATGTTAGCTAGAATTACATATATATATATATATATATATATATATAAAAAATCATATTAACCTTGTCTAAAAGCCAGCTGCTTGAATACCATGTGTCATAGTTAGAAATGAGTAAGTTCTAACAACATTAAAAATATTCAAATTCCCCATTCAAGAATTTGCAAACAAAGCTAGATAAAGTGGCAAACATCTATAGCTCCACCTACTTCAAACACTCAGGCAGTATAATCACCTGAGTCCAAAAGTACATGGCTGGCCTAGGCAACCCAGCTCAAATAAAAGGAGAACAAAAATAAAAGAAAATTTAAAAACATACCAACAACAACAACTTTAAAAAGTAACTCATGAGGGATTATACCAGATAGGCTTAGAACACTGCGTTCAGCTAAGGACCAAGGCACTGACCTCCTGAAGGGTGCCGAGGGGACGAGGGCTGAGCACTACAGACAGCAGTATGGGACGAGACCAAAAGAGCATGGCAGGAAAGCCCTCTGGATTCAACTGCTAAGGAACAACTTTCCCCCAGATGACACTGACACCTGACTAAAATAGGAAGCAAGATACTGGACTTGGGCAGAGAGAAGGAAGGAAGGCCAATGCAGTAACTGGTGAGTCAGAGAAAGACAGTTTGGGCTAAGAAAGGAGGCTAAGGAAGAGATCAGAGCCAGGACAAGTTCTGTAGGCAACTACACTGTCTACAGTAGCAGGGACTGAACTCAGGGGTGCCCTCTCACTGAGCCCTTTCTAGTTTCCAAGTCTTGCTCAGTTCTCCAGACTGCCCCTGCACTTAACGTCTCCTTGCCTCAGCCTCCTGAGCAGCAGGTACTAGAGGTGTGCGCCTCACACTGGTTCCTAATTTAATTTCTGGGACTATAGTCTGAGAGAAAGAAAGTATGACAAACTTCAGCAAATTCCAAATAAGAGATGAAAAATTCTTTCAAAGGGCTTTGGCAGACTTAAACCAGATGAAGGAAAAACCCGTGAATTCATTTAAGACAGGGCAAAAGAAATGATCCAGTCTGAAATACCTAAAGTAACACAGGTGAGCCGTGGCCAAACTGACTGCAGATCCTCCACATTCATTAGCTCTGCGCTGTCACAACACAACCCGCTACACATCTGGCTTAGACGCAGCACAGGCTTCCCTAGCTAAGCCTGGGGAGTCTCAAACGGCAGCACGGGCTCAGTCACATGTGCGGCACACAGCACACACAGCCATTATCTCCAGTCAGGTCTGCAGGGATGGGGAAGGCAGGGTGGGCTCAAACTCAAGCTCCATAACTCATCCTTCGGGAGAGCCACCAGCAAGTCCAGCAGACTAGCTTTTGAGGACCTAGCATCATAATCTAAGGACCCGCCGTGAGATCCCGTGTCCTAAGGCTTCCAGCATCACCTCTCCTCCAGCTTGGAGCACACCGTAACGTGGGCCTCAGAGCAACACTGCATTCAAATCCAAGTGGCATTTGAGAGGCATGTGACAAGATTCAACTCTAACCTAATGTAATGCAAATTCCAAAAGGGGAAAGGACTGAAACATATTTAAGAGTTGTTGTTTGTTTGGTTTTTTGGTACCGGGGATCGAACTCACGACCTCACGCTTGCCAGGCAGGTGCTTAAGCCACTGAACTAAATCCCCGGTCTATTTAAGAGTTAATGGTGAAGAATTTTACAAAGTTAATAAAAGGCTACATGTCTTTATAAGGTGTGATCAAAGTTAAAGTGAATGCTGCTGCATGCCATCCAGCAAAACGGGGGCATGACTGTGTCCTCCTCCACCTTCCTCTCATGTTCTGGCACAGGCAGCTGCTAGCTTTTTCCTGAAGTCAGAATGACCTTGGAAAGTAAACATTGTGAGCCAGGCACGGTGGCACACCCCTGTAATCCCAGCACCAGGAAGCTGAAACAGTGGGATCACTGGAATTTTGAAGCCAGGTTGCTGAGGCACTGGCTTCATGAAGCACACTAAAGGGACAAACATGTACATACAGTAAGGATGGAAGTCAAGGCTGAGCACTACGGAAAACAATATGGGACAAGACGAGCACACAGCTGTGCGTTAAGGCCAGCCTGAGCTACGTACTGAGACCCTGCCTCAAAAAAAGTAACTGTCCTTGAATTGATTGATTTCAATCAATTCAAGGACAGTTGTGCAAACACAACTACAGACACAGGAAAGAGGACTCACAGAGCTGCTCAGAAAGTGGCAGGAACAATGGGGGGGTGTTTGCGTGAAGTAACAGGGAGTACTGTGAAGGAGACTGATGGCAATGTATCTTTTACTATTAAAAAATGTTTAAATTTAATCATTTACTGTATTTTTCAACCGATCATCTCAATGTAATCAAATGCTTCTATGGTAAATCCATGGTATGAATGTTCCTCCAAAAATGGTACCCTGTATCACCAAGCAGAAATATGCTTTGACTTATTTATATTAATGATTCTTTAACTTTCCAGTGTTAACCAGGGACTGAAGTAAGATTAAGTCAGAATGAGGCTCCCTGACACAGGACAGCTGTGTTAAAAGCTCTCATATGCTAAGACAATTTTTTGTTTTGTTTTGTTTTGGATGCTGGGAACCAAACCTAGGGCTTTGTGCACGCTAAGCAGGTACTCAGTTACATCCTACAACTCCGGCGACACTGTAACAGACATAAACTGACAGATAGAAATCCTCCCCTTTTTTTAAATAATTTTATTTAAAGAGAAACAAAACAAAACAAAACAAAACAGAATAGAGGGTAGCAAAAATACAGTATTCCAAGGAAAAAAGGAAAAGAACAACAACAAAGAAACCTAACAAAATTATTGCTTGACAAATTACATACTGACTTCTTGGAAATAGCTGTTCAATTTACAAAGTTAAAACATGTAAAGCAGACAGTCAAACAATGAGACTGTCAACAGTTCTGCTCCACAATCTGACAAAAACAGCGATATGGTCATCCATCTTACCCATGCAAATATACATGCAATTATGTCACAAGGGTAAAATTAAACACAACAAAACAGAACAAAGCAGATCACAAGAAAGCAATGTAAGAGACATAAATTTCAAAACTAAACAATCGAAGATATTCACTCTCTATCATATTGACTCTTGTTTTCTTCCAAATAGTTGTCCAGATTGTCACATACAGGGAATTCACATGAAACAACCTTGTATGGAACTGATCTGAGCAGGATGAGGAGGGCATTTGAAGTCTTCAAGACCAGACATTAGGGAAGCCAAGAATGGCTGTCATAGTGTCTCTCATTCTTCTCAAAACAGCTGTCCATACCTTAATGTGTGTTGAACTTAAACAAGGCAAAGCAAGCTAAGATCACTTTGAACGAAAAGTGACAGTTTTTCTGGACTTCACATCATGATATTATGGAATCAGCACTGGGTATTATAATGTCTCTTTTTCTTAAAAGTAGTTGTTCATTTCAACATGTGTTATATAGTTGGTTCTCGTAAACTGTTTATAAGCTCTACACATGCAGGAGTCTCTACTTGTATATCTATCATTTCTATATTAGCAGGAAAAACAAAACAAAGCAAGATAAAACAAAACAATTCCTAGAAAAGCATGAGGCAGAAAAGTCACATAAAACCACAATACAAGGTGATCTACAATGGTTACCATGATGTCTCTGCAGTGTATAACAACATTAATAAAAACGAAGCATTGGAGATATTATAAGACTTCAAAAGCAAGTAGTAAGCAAACCAGAGTGGGTATCTTAGTGAATCTTGTCATCTTCAGTGTAGTTGCCTATACTCTTAGACTTGATGCTATCCATCACAACAGATTTAAATAAAATCAGTCAATACAAAGTAGCAATCTAACAAACCAGATTCAAATAAGATCAATCATAATAAGACAGTGTAAGTTATAAAGGGCTTCAGATTAAGTTGATAGGAAAATTAGGGATGATTACCATAATGTGTCCTCTTATTTTTGGGATAGCTGACCATGTCCTCAAGTCTAGTGTAAGTAGACAAACTGGAACAGCATTTAATCCATCCAAGCAGAGTGGTGAGAATAATGTAAATTTTAAATCTTGTTTACCACCCCATTAACAGTATCCTCTGCCTTCACTTTTTAGACAATTCCTCCCCTTTCACTCCCATGGGGTGCACTGCTTGTTTTGGGTCCCACTGCCTCCCTATATAGAGCAGCTCAATGGACCCTATCTCCTGATCTACTCTGCCTGTGTTTCTCTCTGTTAATATTTCGAGGCCCTCTATACTAGAGATTATAGCCATTCTTCTCTGCCTCATTTCTGCTATTCTATTTTTCTGCCATTGATAGCCTATTTTTCTCTTCTACTCCACTGTCTGTCTCGTTCACTGAGGCCTCTCTGCCACTGTTCCTGAAATGCTCGTATTCTTGTTCTCTCTCCCTAGAATGTCCTTCAGTATTTTTTGTAGGGTTGGACTGGTGGTCACAAATTCTCCTAGTTCCTCTTTGTCATGGAAGCATCTTTTTTCTCCATTAATTTCTAGAGAGAGTTTTGCAGGATACAT
>PVJX010022452.1:0-30534 GCA_004027295.1 Dolichotis patagonum
ATTTGAATTAATATTTCAGTTTTTGTCCCGCTTACGAGGTCCTGAAGATATCTCTTTATGTCCGCTAACGCTGTGTTTGATGTTGCATTTTTGCTGCCCTCAATCTCTTTTGTATTTACCTCTCCTGGATCAATGTTCTCAGGGTTGGGGGCTGGGAGTGTTTTCTTCTCCCTTTCGTCATGTTTTTGGTTCCTTCCATACAAGTGTACAGTGTAATTCCCAGACCCTTTTCTTGTTGGTTAAGGCTTCTCTAGAGGGCACAGGCTAAGAGCTTTAGCCCTCTTCAATAGGTTATCAGAGATTAGAGTCCACCCATGGACAGTGTGCGCTAGCTCCTCCCTTCTGGGCTAGTCAACCTTTGCAGGCCTTCACTGCGTCAGTGTGCACTGATCTCAGGGAAATAATATTATAGCGACTCACTGGGTCCCTGCCAGGGGCGCAGCCTAGTCCAAGCAGATTCCACTAATCCGCTTGGCGAGGGGAGCAAGCAGCTGAAGCCACTTCCTTATGGAGTTAAGGCTGTCCTGCCCAAATCCAACATGTCGTCCAGTTGGTTTCCCCTTTCCTGTGGGAGGGTCTTACTCTCATCACTCACCGCGTGTTGATGCTGGTCCCTGCGAACTGCAGGGCTCCCCGAACTCTGACTTCAGCACGGCTGCAGTGGGAATTCATGGTGCCTCTGGGTGGGTCGAGTGCAGGGCCGGTCTGGGCGAGCTGCACACAGGGCTGTTCAGCTCTGCGCTCCGGCGGTTCAAGCCAGTCGCTTCGGTGCGGATTGCTTGTTCAGATCGTGCAGGAATTCAGGCAGCTCGAGGAAGGCGCTGTGCTCGCTGATCTTAGCTTCTCTAATGGTAGTCTCAGGACCTCATATTCGAGCGGTTTTTTGCACTTTAGTTTTTTCCTGGGTTGTGAGAGTCCATCTCTCTCTGTTTGGGTCTCTCCAGGGTGTTTTATTCTGGCATTTGAGCTGTCTCTCTCAGAGAGGGTCTCTCTCCTGCTACCTACCAGTCCGCCATCTTGTCTTCCACATAATTTATTTAAAATAAAAATTATTTTCCAGAAATGAGGTACTATTTCAACAAAAGTGGTTTTTTTGGGTCTGTTTTCAAATATTAAATAACTAAATTTTTAAAGTAGGACTGATATGCTTTACAAATAATTTTGATCAAATATATGTTCAAAGAATGCTTTTCTTAATATTCTGTATTGAACTGTACATTGTTTAGTAAGAATGAGCTTCTGTTATTTACTAAGAAAATGAGTAGTAGGGAGCAGGACCCATTGAGAATTTCATAACCAGCTTCTTTTGGGGGGAACTCACATGCAGGATCAGCTGTGCTCTAGCCAGATGCTGTGCCGTACCCTAGAGCTGTGTGGCCAGAAACAGCTGTACCTGCAAGAAAAGCTCCCCTGTCAGATTGCCTCTTCAGCTGCACCTCTGGACTACCATAGACATGGCCGTATCCACAGCTCCCTTTTGCTCAAGGAATCTTCTTTTTCTAATTATTTGCTGTAATGTGTTCAGAAACCAGTTTCTTCAAATCAGCTAAAGCTGTGCTTGTCTTTGCCACTTTCTTATTTGGGCCTACACCTCTGATTTCTGTCCATCTACTTCTGTCTCTACTTATCATGGCTTCCTCTAGGTTCTGAGATGAGTTTGTACCCATTACAGGACATTTTCCACTTGTTCTGAGGCCCCGAGTTCACACTTATGTACTGGGTGTTTCAGTTACAGTTTCCAGTATTATTGCTTGAGTTTGAAGACACTTTCATTTTTCCTTTCATTGTCTGATTTTTCTTTCTTTTTGTTTTTTGGTACTGGGGATCGAACTAGTGACCTTGTGCTTATGCCACTGAGCTAAATCCTGCAGGGTACTGTCTTGATTTTTTTATTAGAACTCATACACTCAATATCCACACCAAAAGTATTAGGTATCCCATTGCCTGTGATTTCACTGCAATGTGAAGTTTTCAGTTTTCTTCAGTGGTCCTGCTACTTCTTAAATTGTGCCACCATCTACATCTGCAGACATTGTAAAACCTGGGTCATGGACAAGGCCAGACTGAAGAGAGAGCACACTGAAGTTTGGGCCTGACTGATTTAGCCTCATCAGGAAATTCATGAGGTCTATTGCTTTACTATTCAGCATTTTCCTTGAGTTTTATTTCATCTTATTGGGATCTTTATCATCCACTAACCCATCTTCAAGTGACCTCTTTAGATCTGAAGGTCACCACCTTCTTGATCAGTAATTGATCAGAAATATTTCTGAAAGGCCTTATTAATGGGATGGGATCCATCTCCAGAACTTTATAAATCTCACCTAAGGCTGAAGATCTTCAGTGTGGGTGACACCTTCTTTTTGCTGGATGGTGATATAGTTCAAAGCATCTGCTGGGTGTCATGTACAGGATCATGAAGACTGGGACCACCCCCCGAAGTAGTGTTCCAGCTGTCAAACACTCCGTTACTCATCTCATGGTCTTCCCAGTGCTGAGGGGTTGAACACAAATACCAGCACATGGGCTCTAGCGGCCGTTGTTGGAATGATACCCATATGAGAACTCCGCTGCAGGTATCATGCAGAATATGCGTTAGAGGCGCAGAGATGAGAGACCTCCAGGGAGGGCTCTGTGTTTGGCAGCTGTGACTGTTTATTTCTTCCTGTGGGAGCAGGCTGGGTTTGCAGAGTGGATCAGCAGGAAGTGAGAGTAGAACAAAGGATTTGAGAGGTCGGGGAGTTGCTACCTTGGGGAATTTAGGGGCGGAGATAGTGTGATTGGGCAGATGCGAATGTGGTCACACTTGTCCAAATGGGCAGTGCAAATGGACATGGCTTTGTTCTTCTGTGGTTTCCTGCAGTGACTATTGGTGACAGAGTCATGCATTAGGCATGACATTCCTGTCTCTTTGTTGTCATAAAGAAAGTTTTAAGGGGGTGGGGGCATTGTTTTTCATAGCTTCTTCCTGGGGGACATGTGGGCATTGTGGACACCTTCAGGTGGCATTCCTGTCTCGTTGTTGTTCTTGAGGGTTCTTGGAGGACAGGATGGTACGGGAGGTGGGGGAAGTGGGGTAGTATGAGAGGTTAGTGAGGACCCAGACCTGGGGAGGGACTGGAGTGGATGAATAGGCAGCCAAAGATATGGGGATAAAAAGCCAGTGATCTTGGCTAAGGATGGATTGGATGGCTTAGCAGGGAGTGAGTTAACTGCAAGGTCTTGTAGAAATAATCAGGGAGCAGCAGGGGTGCAACCATGAGGTGTGGCAAAAAGAACAGGTGGGTTAGCTAGCAAAGAAAATACAGAGAGGAGGGGGATAATTTGACCCCATTTGGAGAGAAATCACAGTGTCCTGAAAAAGGAAATTTTTTGTCCACTTAAGGATTGACTCAAAGATGGGGACCTGCGGATGGAACCAAGAAAGATCAAGGTGGCCCGAATGAAGAAAGTGGGTGAAGCAAATGACGGAAGAGGGCGAAGTGGCAGGACAGCAGGAGCAGGACACTGAAGTGTCTTCCAGAATCTGGGGCAACCCGAGGTAAAAAGGGGAGATTACTCGGGATTTTCACAAGGTGGAGTCAGGCGAGTTATCAGCAGGACACAGCATCAGTCCAGAGGAATGCACTCAGGCAGATGGCCTGCTGTCGGGTGCTATAAGTGACTAGGAAGGAAAGGTCCTTGCTCCTTAGGCTGTAGGGTCCTGGGGTTTCAATCTTTAGGATTAATTTGTTAGTCGGGCAGTCTTTATAATGCTGGGTGTTGGGAGAAAACAGGAGCAGGTTAGCAGAGTGTCTCTTTGTGGGCTTGTTGCCAAAGGAGAGGAAGTCTGTGACGGGGATGGCACCTGGGCTGAGGTTTTCCCAAGAAGAAAGGTGTGCTCATATAAAAGCTCAGATGGACTGTATCTTGTAGGTTCCCAGTGGGTGGATTGCATGTGAGGAAGAGATACTTGGAGCAAGGAAATACAATCTTTATGGAGCTGGAGTGTGCACTTAGTGAGGTGGGTCTTGAGGAGGCCATTGTCTCTCTCTCTTTGGATGCTCGAGGCTAGTAGGTGTGGACTGGACACCAAGCAACTTGGACACCTCCTGGTAATTTGACTAATGAAAGTGGAGCTATTGTCTGATGGAATAGAGGTGGGGAGGCCAAACCTGGGGGTAATATGGGCTGGGAGGGAGTTGACAGTGGCTGAGGTCTTTTCTGAGTCCGTGGGAAATGTTCTATCCATTCAATAAAGGTATTGACTCAGACCAGGAGATATTTTAACTTTTGCACTTGTGGCATGTGGGTGAAATCAATTTGCCAGTCCTGAATTGAAGAAAAGCCTCGCTCTTGAAGTGTAGGAAAAGGAAGGTTAGAGTTAGGAGAAAGGTTAGAGTTAGGAGGAAGGTTAGAGTTAGGAGGAAGGTTAGAGTTAGGAGGTGACATTTGATCCCAAGAGGCTCTGGGGGAAGAGAAAGCAGTGGCTGTTGCAGTTTTGGCAGAACACTTGGCAGAGGAGTGGAAGGAGGAATAGAAGAAGGATGATTTCCCATGGAGGGCAGAGAGACCATTGTCATGCCCATTGTATCACAATGATAACAGCAACAAGGTCCACAACAGTTGTCTCCATTTGGGACTCGGCCATAATGGAGCATGGGTGAGTGGCCAAGGCAGGCAGCCAGGATAACACCAAGGGAAGACAGTTCTCCCAAGAGAGTGTTTCCCCAGCGCTGGGTCTGAACATCACAGAAAGTAGACTGAGCCTCTGTCTGTCCCGGGAGCAGAAAGGTAGAAAGGCAAGAGAAGGGTGGAGAGAAAGTATGAGAGGTAAGAGGAAGGCATGAGTCCCTGAAGATTCTGGGGTGAGTAGAGGGTGAGTAGGGCCTGTCTAGTGATTTTGAGTGTTTCTTGAATTAATAGAGACTCTTTTTAAGGTCTGAAAAAATGAGTGATGAAATGCCTTGTGATTTAAGGGCTCAGTATGGTCTCCCTTGCTAAGTTTATAAAGGGATTTAGTGAGGGGAGCAAAACTGGGAATCCAGAGGCAGAAGTATTCTATGCCAAGACAGGAGAGGAGTTGTTATTTGGTGGTAGGGGTTGGAACTGGGAGATCAAGTGGATGCAGTTTGGAGGTAGGGCTTGGGTATGCTTGTGAAGAATGATATACAGATAGGTGACAGATGGGGAAGAGATTTGGGCCTTAGAGGGAGATACTGGATATCTCTTTGAGTCTGGATATTGTAATAATAAGAGGGTGCCTCATAGGATGATTTGTATGAGGGGCTGCAGAGGAGGAGGTCAGGCCACTATGAACTGTATGAGATTAGAGGAAGAGAGGTGAAAGGAGACCGAATCATGGGTGAGACCCTGACTGAAGTACTGGGGACTGTCCTAGAAACCCTGTGGCAAGACAGTCCAGGTCAGCTGTTAGGCTTGATGAGTGTCAGGGTCTGTCTCGATAAAGGTGGAGAGAGGTTTGTGGGGAAGGGTTCAGGAGAATAGTGCAAAAGGCATCCTTTAAATCTAAGAATAATGAGTTGTAGACAGAGGGGTGGGAGAAAAAATTGTGTATGGCTTAGGTACCATGAGGTGTCTAGGAAGGACAATCTGATTGATAGCGTGGAGATCTTGTACCAGCCTGTAAAAACCACTAATCTTTCATACCAGGAGAATGGGAGTGTTGTAAGGGGAGTTAGTGGGAATTCAGAGACCGTGTCACAATAGGTGAGAAATAATAGGCTGTAATTCCCGTAAAGCATAAAGGTCAGGCAGGGATGGGATATTGTTGAGTGATTAGGCTTGAGAAGGATGGTTAATGGTTGTTGGAATGAAGCCAGGGATGGGGCAGAAGTATTGAGATGAGGGGAAATGATGGAGTTGTAGGGTGGAGAGGGACAGGGAAGGAGTCATTAGGGTGGCTGTGAGTATTGACTGTGTTCTGGGAATGGTGAAGGTAGCTGACAACTCGGCTAAAATGTCTTGACCTAAAAGAAAGGACAGGTGGAGAAGGTGTTGACCCAGTTGCCATCAGATTGGGGGAGCTTGAAGATCTAGAGACTTCATTGTCAGTGATCCCAATAGTAGTCAAAGCCGGAAAGACCAGTCCTTTGGAAGAAGAAAGGTTGGAATTGCAGGTCCCCATAATGATCAAGAAGGAAATGGACTTACCCTCCACTGTAAGTTACCCAGAATTCAGTGTCTGAGATGTTCTGGGGGCTTCTGAAGCCTTTGATCAGCTTCAGTCTTTGATAGCCAAGCCAAGAAGTCTGGGAAGGAGCCACCTGGGGGCTCTGGGAACCTCCAACGTAAGTTATAATTGATTTGAGCTGTAACAGGCATATTTAGAGAGAGAAACTTTGGTATCAAGACTAATAATCAAGAGATCTAAACCATTGTTTTTCAGTTTTTTTGGAGAGAATGAAAAAATATCAATCAAAGATCAGGTTGAAAATAGTTGGAGCACTTTTTACCCTATAAAAGAGATCACCTCTAGAGATAGACAGAAGCAAGCAGATGGCTTGGAGGAATTCTTCCCTGGGCACTACAGTGAAGACATCTTGGAGACACCTGTGTATGTATGTAATCATCTAGGCAACCTCTTGAGCAGCAAGACAAGGCTATATTTTGTTTAAAGTTTGGTCTGAAATTTCTGTGCCCCTGAAGCTCACAGGCTGAACTTCTGCTAGCAACCATGACTTAAAAGTCAGTAAAGGCTCATCTGTCACTTTTTACTTGCGCATTAAGGAAGAGAAAGGCTGAACTGACTGACAGGGTCCTGTGATGTACTAATAGGCGTGTATATTTTCTAACTAAACTAGATTTAACAAGAAGACCCATTTTACAGCATTTTCTAAATTTATACTGTAGCTAAGTCAAAGTCCACTAGATGGTGTTTTTAAGCAAGTCTAAATGTAGCATATATAAAGCAGGAATGTAAGACCTTACCTGCAAAAGTAAAATGTTTAGGCCAACCTTGTGGAGTATGTAGACCTGGTCCTTTTGTTGATATCTTGAGGCCTGGCCTGTAACTGCATCTTCAGCCACAGTTGTGGTGTGATTTTATCTTTAGTCTTGACTTTCTGGAGGACCCAGGCCTACCTGACTGCCTATAATATTTTACCTAACTTAGTTGTCTATAATATTCCCCCTTCTGAAGAGGTATTTGGAGCTGCCTGAGAGGGTAGGGGTAATGACTGTTCTTCTGGCTTCAGAAAGGGGGTCAGAGTTGTGACCAGCAAGTTAGAGACACTGTTCAGATGGTCTATCTAAAGCCCTTGATAGCTGTCAAGTGCTCTCCTCTTGAGTAGGCACATAGATTTAAGTCTGGAGGAGAAAAGGCCAAAGAAACAAGTAAGTGAGGACCAAACAATAAATCAACAAAGCTATTATGAATATAATCAAAAGGTATTTTTACCAGGAAGAGCCAGTAATAGCTTCCAAAAAAAGAGTAAGGAGAAGGTCCAGGGAGTTTTAGAATCTGACATGGCATTAATCTGTTGTTTAATGTTTTGAATAGTCATTGAGATATTAGCAAAAGTATCAGGAATCTACATGCAGCATTTAACCTTTATAATTGTTTAAGTATCCCCTGTGCTGCTGTTAGGATATCCAATTTTGGAGGACAACTTGTGTCATTAATTTAATTTTATTTTTTTAAGAGAGAGAGAGACCAGTTGAGGTATTCTCTGCAGTGAATAACTGCAACTTTTGAGGGCACATAAACAGATGACAAAAATTTGTATATCTATTTTAATTAATTTGCTACTAGATGTTTAAAACTAAGTTAAAATGAAACCTGTGTTAACATACATTGACCTCTTGCTGGGTGTAGTGATGCATACCTGTAGTCCCAGTACTTGGGAGGCTGAGGCAGGAGGATCGCTGACAGTTGGAGGCCAGCCTGGGCTACACAGTGAGGTCAAGGCCACCCTGAACTGCATAGTGAAACCTGTCTCAAAAAAAAAAATTATATATATATATATATATATCTCTTGCTATCTATCTTACAGGCACAGAGAGGGGAGAAAGAGGTCTTACCCATCAAAAGCTGGCAGGGAGTGTCGGGAGCACAGTCTGAGAAGCCAAAGTCACAAGGTGGCCTCTTTAAGGCAACAGGGGCTCGAGGTAGGGCTTGAAGTCTCTCTGCAGAGGAGTAGTCCCGTCCTGGGTTTTGGCACCATGTATACTAAAGGTGCAGAGGAGAGAGAGCCCACCAGGAAGGCTGCTGTGTTGCAAAGGTGACTGTTAATTCCCTCCTGTGGGAGCAGGCTGAGTTCAGAGAAAGGAATCAGCACGAAGTGAGGGGGAAACAAAAGGCTTAAAGGGGAGGGGAGGAGTTGCTGCCTTGGAGAATTAGGGGGCAGAGTTAGCGTGGTTGTGCTTCTCCTACCGGCAGGGCAGATGTGAGTGTGGTCAAGGTTCTCCGGACAGGCAATGCAGATGGACGTGGCTTTGTTCTTCTGTGGTTTTCACTGGCTGTCAGTGATGGCCTCACCTGTCAAGCATGACAATATATAATACATATAATATATATAATGTATATATAACATGTAACATAATATATAACATATATAATATATGTCATATAATATATAATATTAATATATAATATATATTATATATAATATGTTATATATTATATATAACTTATATATAATATATAATTTCTATGTATAATATATATAATTTATATATACTTTTAATTCACTTGTCCTTGTCTAGAACTGTTTGGTATGTCAGAGAAACACAAGGCATGCAGGCATTTCTGCCTATTCAATAAGTTTAGAGAACTTTCACCACATTTTATCCATTCTTCTCCAATTTGCCGATAATTAGAGGGGAAGTAAGGGTCACCTTTCAAGTTAGTGTGGGCTTTTTTATATTCCGAGTGTTAACAGACACCTCATTCATACATCATTCCACTGGGTATTTCTCTTCGAAGGCCGAACAGGAATAGGATCTCTGTGTGTGGCTGAGTCTCTGTCAGTTTGTCTGTGCATGTTAAAACCAGTTCCAGGTCCATTCTTCAGCAGCAGGCCTTTTGCAGCCAGGCCAGTCCTCGTTATACCACTCAACATTTGACTATCTTCATCCTTGAAATAGTTTTCTACAGCCTCGTCTTTCTTCACGTCTCTCTTGCCCTCTGGATTTGTGCTTTTATTTGCTTCACCATGTCAGTCTGAGATGTGTCTCAGAGCACATTCAACAGTAGACACTGTATTTTAGAGAAAAAAATTTTTTTTAATTTTGAAGGTAGTAAAATACAACAGAACAAGACAGAACAAAGCCAATCAAGACAATGCAGTGAAATTGGTACAGAACTTCACAGCAGGTGACCAAGATAACAGTAATAGGTACCATAATATATCTTGTTATCTTCACAATAGTTGTCCTTTCAGTCAAGTATAGCAAAATCAAACCAAATACAGAAGATCATAAGACCTATCAAAACAGAGTATTGAATAGAGCAATACAATTAATCAAAGCAAAGCAAAACAGTGATAACAATATTTGCCTTCAAAGAGCTGGTAGAAGGAAATCCCCCCTATTTGCTGTTCTGCATGCGGTCATCCTCCCCAGAGATGCTCAGACCGCTGGCTCCCATTTGCTAATGGGTGGGGTGGGGTGGGTGGGATGTGTGATTCTCAGCCTGCGCTGCTAGGCTCACAGCTGCCTACCCGGGAGGTGAGTGAGATGCTCTGCTCCCCAACACCGTAAGGATCTTGGGAGACGCTGGCTGGCTGGTTCTCTCCCTGGGTCGCCCGCTGCTCGCTTGAGCCATGGCTGCTTACCAGGGAGGAGAGCAGGTTCCTTTGTTGCCCAGCGGCCTAAATTCCAACATGGAGCGGATCTCAGGAGACGCTGGCTGCCTGGTTCTCTCCCTGGGTTGTGAGCCAGGGAGAGTGGGTTCCTTTCTAGGACTCTGTATTTTGAACAGTTGCAAGTTTCTCTGGAGATAGATTGTGGAATGTTTTATCATGACAAGGCACTCATGATCATCAAAAGATTGAGTACGGCTCATGGTTTTCTGTAGTATTTTAGCTTCTTTTTTGGATTCTTTTCTCTTTCTCTTGTGGTCTTCATTAGACACTGCTTTGTGTGAGAATAGTTCCTCATAAACTGATTCCCCAGACAGTCGCACAGCATCAAATGCAGCAAAGATATTTGTGGGCTTCTCTTAGGAATACAGTGGTACCTTGGTTCAAGAACTGTTTGTTCCATGATTCTGGTCGTGAACCTAACTAGTCACAAACCAATGACCTGATGCCAAAATGCTTGCCCTGCTGGGTTTTCATCTTGCCTTTAGGTCCTGTTTTTTCTATCCTTCTGTTCATCCCTTTTGGAATAAGAATATTTACCTGTGCCATTGTATCTTAAGATTATTTAACTTGTTTTTTTTATTTTTACAGAGGTTCATAACAAAGAGTTTGCCTTGAGACTCAGAGGGAACTTTGAGTTCACTTTTGAAAAATGCTGGGACTGTTGAAACTTTGGAAAGGGATTATTGTGTTTTCTGTTATAAATAAAACAATTGTATCATGGTAAATGTAATTATGACCTTGTGATTTCTTAAGGTTAACTATGGTTTAAGGAGATATGTTGGGGTGTCACGTTGACACAGGGTGGAATATGGCAGTTCAACTTGATTGCTTTCCGTTACCCAGAGGATTCACGAAGTGCATTCCTGGGTGTGGGCCGTAGAGGTGTGACTTTCAGTGCTATGTCTGATCTCTTCCTCTTTGCTGCTGCTTCCCTGATCTACTCTCTGGCTATAATGAAGTAAGAAGCTTTGCTCTGCCACACCCTTCTGCTGTGACGTTTCTGCCTTGGACCTGGTCACCCATGGACTGAATCTCAGGAGACCGTGAGCTAATGAAACTTCTCTAGCTGTGTTCTGTGCTCCAACAATAAGCAAGTTAATTAACACACTTCTATTTTGCACAATGTTTTTTATTTGCCCAATCCTAAAATGTACATAAAGTTCTTCAGAAGTGTTAATTTATGCCTCTGAGAAGAAGAAGGCTACTAATTAGAGTTTATTATTTTATTCAAACATTACTTGAGTTCTTTCCCTAATTCCTTGTCAATGTGGTTATGTTATTAATTTAGTTAACAATCTTTTGTTTTGCTATAGAGGCCCAGGCCCTTCATGCTGAGCTACATTCCCAGCTCCTTTTTATTTACTTTTTAAAATTTTGAGGCAGACTCTCATTAAGTTGCTAAGTTACCCAAGCTGGGCTCAAACTTGCAATCCTCTTGCCTTACTATAATAGAGTGCAGGGATTAAAAGCATGCACCACCATGCCTGGCTTTTATATATGTTAAATTATAGTTTTTATAAAAGTTTTAGTAGATTTTATTTTATTTTACTTTTTTGGAGTATATAAAACACTAACATGACTCAAAAATCTAGACTGTGCCAAGAGTTATGTTTAGAAAAGTGTCTTTTTCTCACCCCTACTAACCTTGTCTTTTCCATCTGTTTCCTGACATCCCCTCTAGGTTTTGAATCTCAATATATTGTTTGTGGTTTATTTTTATTAAGATACATATGAATTTTTGTATTTTTTCACTTATACAATCTATAGTTGACAATCTCTTTCACTTTGGTTTCTTAAAAAACTTCACAGTAAATTCTGGAACATGTATCAGTTCATAGAGCTTCCCCCCATTCTTTTCCCTCCTTTTGGTGGTGCAGGGATTAAACCCAGGGCCTTGTGCATGCTAGGCAAGTACTCTGAGTTATACCGAGCTACACTGAGCTACCCTGCCAGCCCACTTCCTCATTCTTTACAACTTACTAGTAACCTGTTGTGAATACTGTATTTCATTTAACCTCTGTAATATGTCTGGCACTTAGATTGTTTAAAGTATTCCGCAGTTGCAAACAATGCTTCAATATTGAAATTTGTCCAACTGAATTTTCTTATCATTGGAAGTATATTGCCAGGATAGATTTCTAAAAACAAGATTGCTGATTTAAATGGTAAAGGTATATTTAGTTTTGCTAACTACTACCCAAAATGTTTACAAAGATTGACTGATTCTCATCCCAGCAGTGTACAAGGTATTTGTTTATACTATGTCTCGCCATGAACATACTGTTATATTTTTTAAAATTTATGATAGATGAGAAATGATTGTTTTCATGTAATTTTAATTGACGTTTCTCTTATGAGTGATGTTGAAAATCTTGTTTTCATATATATTATTTTTTCATGTTTTTATTTGGATTTCCAGTTTTGGTCTTGTTTGTCATATAGAACCTTACAGTTTTTAATTTTAATTTAATCAAATGTATCAATCTTTTTTAAAAAAGTGTCTCCATGGACTTTCCCGCTTGACAAGTGCTTTTTCCCCAAACCCCTGAAAATTGCTTTTAGTGAATCTGGATTTTGAGTCACAGTTAGAAAACTTTTCCCTATACACAGGTTAAGAAGCAATTTACCTGATGTTCTACTAATGCTTGTAGCAATTCAGTTGACACTTAGACCCTCGATCATTTGGAATTTACTCTAGATGTGAGTCACAGCTCAATTTTATCTTGTCTGCAGTGACTAACCAGTTGTTAGAAGTGTATATCAGCTGTGTGAGACACAGCTCAATTTTATCTTGTCTGCAGTGACTAACCAGTTGTTAGAAGTGTATATCAGCCGTGTGAGACACAGCTCAATTTTATCTTGTCTGCAGTGACTAACCAGTTGTTAGAAGTGTGTATTTGCCATAGTGATTTGAGTTGCTATCCTTATCATATACTGAAATTCCATATGTATTTAAAATTCGTTCCAATATTTCTATGATAGGCTTGAAAAACTGTGATAGACTTGACTATCTATGTAAGTGCTAGCACCATACTTCTAATTATAGAAATTTTATAGTAGTGTGTTATAATGTCTGATAAAATAGTCACTTTTTAGTGTTTTCTTGGATATATTCTCTCTCTGTCTTTCTCTGTCTCTGTCTTTCTCTTTCTCTCTTTTCCAGGGATTAAGCCCAGGGCCTCACAATTGCTAGTCAAACACTTTACCACTGAGTTGCATCTCCAACCCTTTTGAATTTAATTTTATTTTGAGACATATCTTGCTAAATTGCCCAGGCTGGCCTCAAACTTGTAATCCTCCTGCCTCAGCTTCTTAAGTAGTTGGGATTATAAGTGTGTGCCACTGTGTTCAGTTTCATTCAAATCTTCTTTCAAATAAAAGTATACCCCTTCACAGACAGTTCACTACTTTATATCTGAGTATTCCTAACTCTCCCTTTGTCCCATATAACATTGCTACCATTATTTAGCTTACCCATAAGGTATAAGCATAAGGCTACTGTATGTGTGTGTCTGTGTGTGTGTGTACAAGGGAAAGGATGTTATATTAAGGTAAAATTTGCATACAATGAAATGCACAGATCCCAATTTACAAGGTTTTTCCTTTTTTTTTTTTTTATCGGTACTAGGGATTGAACTCACGACCACAAGCTTGCAAAGCAGGTGTTTATGCCACTGAGCTAAATCCCCAGCCCCAATTTACAAGTTTTTTAAAGTGTATATACCTTTGTACATACCCTAGGTGACATCTCCAGGGCTCCAGAAAGTTCCTTTCTACCCCTTTCCAGTCAATCACTGTGTTGCCCTTTTTCTGAACCCGACATACGTAATCAAACAAGATGCACTCTGTTTTGTCTTTTGTTGTATCAGCAATTCATCCTTTTGCCCCTGAATAACATATCCATTTCATTAGTGACCCACATTTTAAAAAATTTGACCTTAAAAGGGAGATTTAATTTTACTTTCCAATTAAGATTCTTTGTCATGTTGGTTGCAAGTACAACTTTTCATTTGCTTTCATGAGCATATTGACAATTTTGTGACCCTCAAGTTGGTGAAGTAAAACGTTCTCTTCTGTTCTCCAGTTGAATCCTGAGTGCGTTTATTCCCTGTAATCTGTTTCTAAGTGATGTTATCAATTTTAGCACTGGACTGTCCTTACCACACTTTCCTGTTGCCTGGGCAAGGCTGAAGGACTAACTTTATTTGTGTGTCTCAGGACTAAATCTTCCCCCAAGTTTTTTTTTTTTTGCAGGGCAGTAATTTCTTTAAATTATGTGCACAAATAATTTCTGTTTTTAGAAATTCTTTTTTTGATCCTGTTTATGAACTACTTTACAATGTCTATTTGAAACTTTCTTAAAGATGCACTTTGAACTTCATAGCATTCATCAGTTATGTACTGGTACAGGGTAGAAGAACAGTCATGCAGGTTGTCAACTGCTTATCTCCAGGGCTGAAAGCCAGCGGGGAGGGTAACTTTTTATATCTAGAAAGTACTCCAGGTATGGTGACGCACACCTGTAATATCAGCACTTGGAGGCTGAGGCAGGAAGATCATCAATTTGAGGCCAACTTGGGCTCTATAGCAAGGTAAGCCACTTAACAAGACCCTGTCTCAAATATGTAGAAATATTTTTTTTAATAATAGTTGCTCATCAGGGAACATAATTTCTCTAAATTGAGGTTGATTGAATTAAACAGTTGTGTATCACTGTGTGTGAAGCAGGGGTCTGGTGTACCCTATATGAGCTTTGCTCCTCTGCTTGTGATATTCGTGGGACCCCCGTAGGAGTACAGAGAACCAACAAACTTAGGTTGATAGAGCTGGGCTACTGAAAACTTCCTTTACATTTTGTTCTCCCCACTGCAGTAAGCTAACTGTTCTCCAGGACTCCTGCCCCACGTTTGTTTCTCTATAAATCAGAATCCAGTATCAGTTTCTTTTTTTCTTAGTCATTTCTTCCCTGCTTGAACACAAATGCACTGACTCCTGCCTGGCCCCCAAGACACAGTTTTATTTATCAATCCATTTAATAATGATCACATTATTCTCAGCAAAGGAAAGGAGAGCTAACTAAACTCCCGTTATTATGTATTTGCCAGTCACCTCATACAGCATTAAGGCTTGCGGGGAACTAGCTTTATTTTACAAATGAAGATACGAAGGCCTGGCCAACCTGTCCAAAGCGGAACAACCAGTAAATCGCAGTTGGGATTTCAGATTCAGATCATTCTGATTAAGAAAACTATGTCCTTTCTACCTTTCTAAAAATGTCACATTCTGTATTTTCTGTCTTTAAGCAATGTTATTTCACCTGTTTCTGATATTTAAGCAACATTAATTCCATTATGTCTAGGTTAATACTAAATAGCGGATTTCAGTACCAGCAATGTGCTGAGTATCCTGAGGATACTAACAACAATTTTTTAAATTGTTTTTAATGAAATTGTCATTTCATTTGTCTTTTATTAATTGCCATCTATAACTACTCTATCTTGGCAGGGCTCAAAAAGATTTTTAGTAATTTTCAAGAGGTACCTGTTGCTTCTAGCAAATGATTATTTTCAAGCAACCAGTATGAAATTTCTTCAGCTTTGCCACCTAGCAACATTCAAACAATCCTGGCAGGTAGTTGCATTATCACCATCAAACCATCAATAAAATTATATAGGACTACTTTGCATATAGTTAATGGCATTTTGTTAGGCAGGAACATTTTTCCTTATTCTGTGAATTGTCTTTTCACTCCGTTGGTGGTTTCCTTTGCTAGGCAGATGCTTTTTAATTTGATGTGACCCTATTTGTTTATTCTTTGTAATATTTCTTGTGAAATAGGGTTTTGTTCAGAAAGTGTTTGCCTACACCTACATATTTAAGAGTTTTACCTCTTTTATCTTCCAGCAGATTAAATGTTTCTGTTTTCATCTTTACATCATTGATCCATTTTGATTTTAGTTTAGTGCATGGTGAAAGATATGGGCCCAGGTTCAGTCTGGCCCAGATAGGGGTCTAGTTTTCCCAGCAGCACTTTTTTTTGTTTTTTCCGAGACAGGGCTCACTGTCTAGCTTAAGCTCCCCTTGAACTCACTGTGTGGCACATGCTGGCCTCACACTCACAGTGATCCTCCTGCTTCCAGCCTCCAAGGGCCGGGATTTCAGTGGTGTCAGCACTACCTGAAGATGCTATTTTTATCCCGGCAAAGGCGTTTGTTCCCTTTCTTAAAGATGAGCTTATGAAGGGTACTGGAGTTGTTTCTGTGTCCTATATTCTGTTCTATTGATCCACAAGCCTGTGTTTTTGCCAACACCATGCTGTTTTTGTTTTTTAAAATCACTGTCAAATTGTAGTATAACTTGAAGTTTGGGATTGTGGTGCTCCATGCCTTATGCTTATTGCTCAGAATTACTTTTGCTATACTGGGTCTTCTGGTTCCATATGAATTTTGGAATTATTTTCTCTAGTTATGCTGGCGTTTTGATTGGGATTGCTTAAATCCATATATGTTTGGAAGTACGACTTTTTCATTATATCAGTTCTGCCTGTCTTGATGCATGGGATATGCTTCCATTTTCTAATATCCTCTTATATCTCTTCAGAGTACTCTAGTTTTAATTGTAGCGGTCCATCACTTCCTTTGTTAGGTTTATTCCCAAGTATTTCGTTTTCTTGATGCTATCATGTAAGGTATTTATTATGTCTTGTGTCTAGATGTAACCCTTAGAGCCACATGTGGTCATAGGTAGGAGTTTTCAGAAGTGGCTGAAAGAGTATGATTAAGTGTGTGATTACTAAATTAGCCCACTGACTGGTTTGTCATAGTTCTGGGTGTGAATAATGAGAATGCCCACCCAGGGTCTGAATGCTACCTGTGCTAAGGGCATGGAGCATAGGTAGAGTATAACAAATTGAAAGAAACTCACTGCTTGTCACTTGTTGCTCACTGCTTTTTCTGCCTTCTGCCTACCATGAACTGTTTTTCCTCTGTGATGCCCCTCTGTCATTCCACCCTGCCTTGAAGCCAGCTGATTATGGACTGAAACCTCTATAAACTGTGAAGAAAAATAAACATTTCCTTCTTTAACTTTAGATGTCAGATGTTTTGTCTCAATAATGAGAAAAGGAATTAAGACAATATTGTTTCCCTAATTTCTCACTTAGTGAATTTGTTACTGGTGTATAGGAATGCCATTAATTTTTGCTCTTGATTTTGTGTCTCACTATGGCATGAATTTGGTTATTAAGTTCTAGGAATCTTTCAGTCAGAGTGCCATATCCTAACTGCTAGATAACCAGGAAGGATTTCTAGGAGTCTGTTGGTGTTCTGGGGGTCTTCCATGTAGAGGATCATGTCCTCCATCAATAATGATAATGTAACTTCTTCCTTTCCTGCCCATATTCCTTTCTTTCTCTTGTCTAATTGCTCTGACTAATGTTTCAAGAACTATATTGAATAGGAGTGATGATATTGGACATCCTTGTCTTGTTCCTGATTTTAAGGTTTTTTGGGGGGGTACTGGGAATCAAACTCATGACCTTGAGCTTGCTAGGCAAATGCTATCCTGCTGAGCTATATCTCCAGCCCCTTATTCCTGATTTTAGAGTGGAAGCACTCAGCTTTTGTCCGTTTCATATGATGTTGGCTGTTGGTTTGTCATAGATAGTCTTTATCAGAGTGGGATAAAGACCATCTATTCCCATTTTCTGTAGGGTTTTTACCATAAGATGATCATATAGTTAATCAAAAATCAATAGCATTCTTTGATACAAACAACAAACACACTGAGAGAGAAATTAGGGAAAAAACACTTTGCACAATAACATTCAAAAAAACAAAATACCTAGGAATCAATCTAATGAAGAAAGTAAAAGACTTCATTGAAAATTTCAGGACTCTGAAAAAGGAGATCAAAGAAGATATCAGAAAAAAGAAAGATATTCCTTGTTCTTGGGTAGGAAGATATAATGAAAATGGCCATGCTTCCAAAATTGTTACACAGATTTAATACAATCCCGATCGAAATACCAAAGAAAATCCACAAAATTAGAAAAAAAATCCTAAAATTCATTTGGAACCAGAGGAGACCTAGAATAGCAAAGGCATTGTTTTCCATCCTTTTACTTTCACTCTGAATTTCTTTTTGAATTAAATGGATTTCTTGTATGCAGCATACTGTTGGATCTTGGTTCTTGAAACATTTTGCCAGTCTTTCTTTTGATTAGTGAATTTAAACCATTAACATTGATGGTTATAATGATATGTATTGATTTATCCTTGTCATGTTATTTTCCTATTGTTGGCTCCCTTCCTCCTCCCCAAACCCTAATTAATTGCTTGCTTTGCCTGGTGGATTCATTCTGTTGGGGTTCATGGAGTTGTAGTCTTTGTTATCTCTTTCTAGAGTGTCCTTCAGCACATTTGTTTGAGATACAGTCCCCCTATGCAGTTCAGGTTGGCCTTGGGATTAGAGTTAGGGTCACTGTGTAGCAGGCTGGCCTTGAACTTGCAGCAAACCTTTTGCCTCACCTCCTGAGTACTAGAATTACAGACATGTACCACCACACCCGGCTTTCAGAGCATTTTGGAGTGCTGGTTTGGTGTTGATGAGTATCTTCAGGTGCTCTTTGTCATGGAAATACCTTGTTTCTCTATCAGTTTTTTTTGGGGGGTTGCGGGGGGCCGGGACTCAAACTCACGACGAGGCAGGCACTGTGCCTCTAGCTGTAGTCCCAACCTTTCTCCATCAGTTTTGGAAGATAGTTCTTTTTTCTTTTAGTTCCCAAGTTTTATTTAGAACACATAAAAAACATTCCACACAAAGGAGCTTTAATCCTCGTCTTCCTCCTCCTCTTTGTCCTGGGTAATCTGGAAGTAACGTAGTTTGTAACTCTCTTTGCTGAGAGTGGCTGCATGCAACCAACCATGTAGTGCTGCAGCCCATGCAGCTCCAGATGTTTTCTGGGTTGAAGGATGGTGAGAGGATGAGACAGTAAAGAAGAGACAAAGCTGGGGTTAGGTGGGGAGCTCTTACCCTCCTGATGGGAGGAAAGGAGCTGCCCCCTCACTGAAGGGGCGTTTATTCATACATTTTAGCAACTGAATGTCACATGACACCTGTTGTCCTAGCAACCCACTGTTCAGATTGTCTTGGGGCTGGTGTTCTCTGGGCTGAAGCAGCTTCTTCACATGGCTTGGCCCAGAGGCTCTTTGTTCTCGGGATGTTCATTCCCCAGACTTGCATGTGTGTTCAATTCCAGCTTCAATGGCTCCCAACAATGTATGTTATTCTTTTTCAGATACTTTTTGGTGAGGTATTTCAAGTACCTTTTAGAAAAAGACACCTTGGAAGTCACAGTGATCTTGCTCTTGCTCCTTTCAGTGGTGCTCACAACTCCACTGAGATTCCTGACTGTGCAGTTTACCTTGCTTCTCTCCTGGAGAAATTGCTTGAAATTGGCAACATCCATGATTCCATCTTCTACACGTTGTGTGCAGTCAAGGGTGAACCTCAAGATCTGCTTCGTTTTTTTACCAATTGCTCTCTCCTGGGAGACAGCTGAACCTGCATAACTTACCAGCCACAGCATCCATTGTGTCCACTGCTCTATTTGAATGGTGTTTCTCTCTATGGAGGCCTCTGGGATCACCAGTCATCACCCTGTGTCTACAGGTTCCAGCTGCACCCCCATGCAGTGAGTCCTGGGTCAGGAAGAAATCACTGCCTGCCACTTCCTTCTTTTTCACTGAAACCTGTCTCTTCACTCTCCCCATGTGCCTCAGACCTTGCTTCAGATCCCTCCTTGTCCTGGAGCCCACTTCTCTCCTTCTCTTCCTTATGTTGCTATATTCCAGTGTCTGGACACCAAATCTTTCAGAGGTGCCTTTTCTGCTGCTCACCACTCTATCAACCCCAATAGTTTGACTTATGAACGTGTGTGTGTAGAGATGTATCAGTGTAAGATGAGACCTTAGAGAGAAGAATCGAGTAGTGTAGGTGTTGACTGTATGTACTATGAAGAAGACATGTTCAATGTCAGATGAAAGGGTGCACAGCAATGAATATGGATAGAATCCCATTTGCCATCAACTGAGAACCAAAGATTTAAGATGATAGCTATTTGTGTTTAAGAATGAGATATGCGGGGGTATAGATACAGAACAAGTTTATTTATTTATTTATTTATCTATTTATTTTGTGATGCTGGGGATGGAACTCAGGGCTTCATACATGCCAGCCAAGTTCTCTACTGCTGAGCCACATTCCCGGTCCCAGAGCACTTTTAAAATTACAAAAGGAAGCCGTAAAACAGGAAAAAGTAGTTTCATGTGTTCAGTACCTGGTGGAAGCCAAGTCAGTGGAATGAAGTTTCTAGCGGAAAGGTAGTGAAGGTGGAGCTGGAGTGGGTGTTTCTGATGGCATGGCTAGAAAGTAAGAAATAAGATGGTTTTGTGTCCCACTGTTTTCCAAGCACTTCCACAGTGCCCCTCTGGCAAGGTCCCTGGCTTCACTGACCATATGGGAAACACAAGAAGCCAAGTCTGGTCCCCTCAGGCTTTTACTTTAGGTGAGTAATTCTCTACTTTGAATAAGGCACAGAGCTCCATTTTGTTTTATTTGTTTATTTTTTTGGTACTGGGGATCGAACTCATGACCTTGTGTTTGCCAGGAAGGTGTACTTATACCATGGAGCTAAATCCCCAGCCCCAGAGCTCTATTTTATTTTATTTTATTTTATTTTATTTCATTTCATTTCATTTCATTTCATTTCATTTCATTTCATTTCATTATTTTGTACCAGGGATAGAACTCACAACTTTGTGCTTGCCAGGCAGGAGCTTATGCTGCTGAGCTAAATTCCCGGCCCTAGAGCTCCATTTTAAAGGGATGGGAAAAAAAATCCCTCGGGCCAACTTAGATTATTTTTAATATAGTATCACTTAAACACAAAAAAGCATCAGTAAAACAGAAAGTGTATGAATCAAATGTACACACATGGTACGAGCCATGGCAGTCTTAATGGCTATGTGGATGTGACAGGTGGTGTGGATTTATCCAAGCGAAGTCACCACTTGCCTAGGGATGGAGCGAGTGGGTTGTTGACTTGGACCCCTGAGAGCATCACAGCGAGGTGGAGACGAGCGGGGGCCCTGTTTCCGTTCAGCATCTTAGGACAGAATCCAGGAGCTGTTCTCACTACTTCATCCCCATTTGAAACGATGAACTTTAGTCTGCGTAATTGATGTGTAGTGAAATGCATCCATTTAAACCATAGGAGGCGATGCAGATTGTTGAAAAATGCAGTGATTTATGAAGCTACCATAACATTTTTCTAATAATTTATAGAAACATACAGATGTATTCTTTTGTACCTGGCTTCCTTCACTCAGCAAGCTGGTTTTGAGTTTCACTCACGCAGTAGCATATGACAGTATTGTGTTCTTTTTACTGAATAGCATTTCATTGTATATCATATCTCGTTTTTCAGAAGAATAGACTGTAATAGAAATTTGCTTTTAATCAGAAGTGTCAAAACTATTTCTTTATAGTTTGTAAGGGAGAGCTTGCACATTGTGCTATTTATTATAGATTGCTGAAGTGTGTGCTCTCTATAAACATGTTAGGCCCGTTACAGGGAAATGGCATCATTATGGCCTAATTAAATTAGATTTTTGTTTTAGATAAAAGAAAAGTCATTGGCTTCCTGCCTGCCACGCCATGAACTCTTGCCCGTCACCCATGCCACCCTGCCATGGAGCCAGCCAACTGTAGACTGCAACCTCTCTACAAGCTACCCCTGCTGCAGGTTCGGATCCCATGCCAGCTTCTAGGAAACAAAGATGAATGAGAGGTGACGACACTTGGGCTTAGTGAGGGTGAACAACATGATTATGGCAAGCTATGAGCAGAAAGAGCTGAGCTTTGGAGACCTCACTGCTCATGGCTCTTGACCCTACAGCAGCATGTCGTCCCTTCAAACATTTGGACATTTCCATGTCTTATTGCCACATCCATTTGTTAGACTCTTTCTGGGCAGAGAAACCCATGATTTGCCGTCATAAAAGATCAACTCGCTCTACTAAGATGGGATGTCTCCTACCAAAATGGCCCGATTGTTGGTACTATGGTATGAAGACATAAAAGCCAAACCTTATAGATCATAGATGTAAAAATTCCTGAGAATCTTAACTTGTGTAAAAATTGCCACATATATTTCCTTAATAGATTTAGAATAAAAAATTGTATTTCTAGTAAGGCTTTTGAAGTATTTCATGGAAAATGGATCAATTTCCCTTTTAAGAACAGTGCATATTTTTAAAGAAGTTAATTAAAAACAGCATTATTTCCTTATTGACAATAGATCAATAATATCATTCTGGATTGTTAAGCACCTTTCTCTAAAGAATATATTCAAGTAAGAAATCAAAAAAAAAAAAAAAAAGGAAAGGAAAGGAAAGAGAAAGAAAAAAGAAAAGGTATTTATACCAGGGAAGTGCTTTATTTATAAGAGAGTGAAATATGTTTACACAGTCGATGGTACTGGTCTTAGTAGAAATCTTGGCACTGAGGAGAATGAAGACTTGTGCTCAGTGACAGGGACGATAACTCTTCAGTCTGCGAAGCAGTATTGGAAGCTGAGGAGCTGTTTCCTGGCTGTGTGTTGACGTCACTTGGTAAACTGGTAAATGCAGGGGGAAGTGCTGACTGGCGATCCTCCAGCAGTCCTGGGCGCTGGATTAGGGCAGCCACAACAGGCTGACACCACTGTCTTCAGTTCTCGGTCTTCTAAGGCCAGCAGGCAGATTCAGGCCTTTCTAGAAAAATACAGCAATCTTTGCAAAGATCACGTGAAGTTCCAGGCAGGGCTTCTGCTCATGACCACCATCCCCACTGAGGCAGGAGGTCGAGCAAGGACAGCAAACAACAGAGAGCGCTGGGGCAAAGATTGAGAAGGCAGACAGAGTGAGAACGACTATGTCAGAGCATCAGGAAATCAACAGATAAAGGCCATCCCAGCCCTCCAGAGCCCTGGACCTGCACGGAGCAGAAGCGCACAGCCCTGGCTTGTACACAGCCTCATTTGTGTTGCAGTTTGATGCCCCTCTGGATACCTTTACTCGTCCTCTGAAAATCCTGTGTGGTTGAAAGCCTCCCCTCTGGACAGTAGGGCCAAGTCAGCTACTGTGTGGGCCACGACTGCTATCAACCCCAGATCCTCCCATAATATCAGGACCTCCAAAGACCCAGCACCTGACCCTATGGGGCCACGAGCTCTTCTCTCTGGCCTGCTCTTGCTCTGGGGAATGTACTTTTACTTCTAATAAATCTTACTCTTATCATTCCTGGAATTCGGCTCAGCTGTTTGTGATACCAAGAACTGGCAGTGTCCCTTTCTGGGCCCCCATGCAGTAATGCTGTCACCCCAGGGTCCCCTGAAGAGGAGGCTCTTCAATGATTAAAGACATTCTGAAGTGGTTTTTCCTGTGGCTCGTCATTACGAGCTGCTTGGATCATGAATTTCACAAAAACAGTTGTTTGGTTTTTCTGGTGTGAATTCAGGAAAAGCCTCATTTTGTTAAGGTATCAGTATGAGCACGGATTGTGTGTGGGGTTATTCCCCAGAAACATCATGTAAACGTGCCAACAAAATATGTCTTTAATGTCTCTTATACTGTTTTTAAATTTTATTTTTAATTGACAAATAATTGCATATGTTTATGGGATGTGATATGACATTTCATCTCAGGTATGCATTGTGGGATAATCACATTAGGGTAGTGAGGCTTCCATGGCCTCAAATGGTTATCATTTCTTTGAGAATATTTAAGATAATCTATTACCTATGTTGAAATATTCTTTCTCTCTACACACACACACACACACACACACACACACATTTTTGTGTGTGTGTGTGGTGCTGGGGATTGAATTTAGGGCCTTGTACATTCAAGGCAAGAACTCTACCTCTGAGTCCCAGCCCCAGACCCTGTGTGGTACAGTATTAACTCTAGACACATGGCTGTGCACCAGAACACCAGACCTTCCTCTTTCTTTCCAGTGGAAACTTGGTATCTGTTGACCTCTTTTTTGTTACCCTTCCCCTCCAAACCTTTGATTTTTTTTTTTTTTTAAATGAGAAACCTCCGGAGAAACCTCCTCAGTGGCTGACTTTTAAGAAGAAGACTTCATAACTCTCTTTCTTTCTCCTCTGCTCCTTCCAGACTCTCAAACAGGCCATTGATTGTTTTTCATAAAGATGTTTTGGAGCAGCCATGTAACACTGCTCCTGCTTCAGGCCATTGGCTTGTCAATTATTTCCAGTGTGGTCTTAGACCAATACCATTGATTATGGTCCTCTTCAGACAGAGCAGAGCAAGATTGATTTTCAGGAAAATATTGTAGACTACATGTTAGTTTTCCAGCTCTGTGGACAAAATATTTGAGAAGCAGGGCTTAAAGGAGAAGGGTTTGTTTTGGCTCCTGGGTTTGGTCCATAATGGGCAAGCTGCATTGCCTGACAGAGTAGGTGGAACAGTTCACCTCTTGGAAGCCAGGAAGAGCCAGGTTGGGAAAGGTCAGAGACTAGATCTAGTTCCCTAGGGATTCCCCAAGGACCTTCTCCCATCAACTAGGTCCTGCTTCCTGAGTACCCACCAACTCCTAACACCCATCAAGTTATGAACTCATTAATGATTAATCCATTGATGAGGTCAAAGCCCTCACAATCCAGTATTTCCCTAAAACCCCACCTCTGAACATTGCATTTTTGTGGATCAAGTTTCTAATACGACAGTCCTTTGGGGACACTCTAGAGCAAAAGCATAACTGGCTGTTGGGGGTAATTTCCAGGCCTACTTGCAGACGTCTTTCTTTCTTTCTTTCTTTCTTTCTTTCTTTCTTTCTTTCTTTCTTTCTCTTTCTTCTTTCTTTCTTTCTTTCTTTCTTTCTTTCTTTCTTTCTTTCTTCTTTCTTTCAAAGAGAAAGAAACCAAGGAAAATAAAACAGAATAAAATCAATCAAAATAAACCAGAATAAGTAATACAGGACTTCCAAATGTTATGAAATCAACAATAGTTACCACAATAACTTTTGTTGTCTTCAAAATAGCTGCAGATACCTTTGGACATAGTAAAAATTGAACAGAACACAATAGAATAGAAACAATAAAAACAAAAGAATGAACGTAATAAAAGATCAAAACAAGCCAGTAGTAAATACATAATGGCTTCTATAACATGTCTTGCTATCTTTTAAATAGTTGCTCATGCCATCAGAATTAACATAAACAGAATCTGGGGAGCCAAGGCCATGCGAGGTGGGTTCCAGCCACTGGTGCTGGCCCGGGGAGAGTTTAAGACCATTGCTCCCAGTGGTTAAGTGCCTGCCCAGCTTCCTAAAACACTGGACTTGGCTCAGAAGGTCCTGTGGGCCTGACTGGGCCATGCTCAGTGACCTTCATGCAGTCCGAGGGGTTGAGGGCGCAGGAGATGATTTCCAACACTCCCCCCTCCCCCTGGAAGTTTTGGAACATGGCTCAAAACATGGAAATATAAGCAAATGACAAGATGAAAGACCAAAAATGCAATCTCAAACCACCAGCCCATCCCAAGAAAGCCTAGGAGCCATGTACGTAGAAGAAAATAAAGCTATACACCTGAAATGCCTGAAATGATATCAACTAAAGTAAAGAAGCAACTCAGTGAAGCTATAAAGAAACTCAAATCAGAAATAATCTCCCAGGTAAAAGAAGAAATGATAAAAGTAGTGGAAAAAGTGCTGAACACAACTAAAGAAGACACAGCTAAAAAATTAGAGGAACAAAGCAAACAGAATCCCTGAATGAACAGTATAAGAAACAAACAGAATGCATGAAGCAGATTCAAAGAGATATACAGGAAATCAAAAATTCTATTGAAAGTTGCCAAAACCGCCTCAACAAAAGTGAAGATAGAATTTCAGACCTCAAAGATAAAATTGCAGCTACTAAACAAGAAAGGAAAGATCTTTTAAAAATAACAAGGAATCAGGAAATAACAATTCAACAGCTGCAAGATGATGCAAAGAAAAACAACATAAGATTAATAGGGATAAATGGAAAAGAAGGGGACAACACAAATGATATCAAAAGACTGTTTACAGAAGTAATAGCTGAAAATTTCCCAAACGTGAGAATAGAAACTGACATATAGATTAGTGAAGCATATAGAACTTCAAATAGCCATAACAAAAATAAATCTATACCCAGACATAAAAATCACCATCCCAGAAATCCAACATAAGAACAGAATATTAAAAGCTGTTAGAGAGAAAAGACAGACCACCTATAAAGGAAAACCTATCAGAATCACAGCAGACTTCTCAACACAAACAATGAAGTCAAGATGAGCATGGAGTGAAGTATTTCAGATCCTAAAGGAAAATGACTTCCAACCCAGACTGATGTAGCCTGCAAAACTGTCCTTCAAAATGGATGGAGAGATAAGATACTTCCATGACAAAGAACAGCTGAAGATCTTCATGAACACCAAACCAAGCCTACAAAGAATACTGAAAGACATTCTGGATACACACGGGAGAAAACCACCAAGCAAGGCAGACAATTTAACAGAATGGAAAGGTAAAGATACAACAGCAGAAAGATAACATGTCAACAGTAAACCAATGTATAACAGTTATAACCATTAATGTAAATGGCCTCAATTCACCAATTAAAAGAAACAGACTGGCAGAATGGATCAAGAAACAACATCCAACCATATGCTGTCTACAAGAAACCCATTTAACCCAAAAGGAAACTCATAGACTAAAAGTCAAAGGATGGAAAACAATACTTCATGCAACTTTAGGGGGGGAACCCCCCCAAAAAGCGGGGTAGCTATTCTGTTTGCAGACAATGTGAGCTTCAAACCAAGAATGATCTGAAGAGATAAAGAAGGTCACTACATACTAGTTAGGAAAAAACTTCAAGAGGAAGAGATAACAATCTTAAAAATATATGCACCAAATTCCAGAGTACCAAGCTATACAAAGCAAATATTAACAGAAATGAAAAATCAGAAGAGGATATTAGAAAATGGAAGGATATTCCTTGCTCTTGACTAGGAAGAACCAACATTGTGAAAATGGCTATACTCCCAAAACTGTTATACAGATTTAATGCAATCCCAATCAAAATAGCATTGACATACCTCACAGATCTAGAGAAAACACTCCTAAAATTCATTTGGAAACAGAAGAAACCTAGAATAACAAAGGCAATTCTGGGCAATAAACACAAGGCAGGAGGTATCTTAATTCCTGACTTGAAACTGTACTACAAAGCCACAGTGATAAAATCAGCATGGTACTGGCAAAGAAATGGAACAGATTAGAAGATGCAAGTATAAGTACAAAGACACTCAGCCACCTGATATTTGACAAAGGAGCTAAACATGTTCACTGGAAGAAGGATAGCCTCTTTAATAAATGGTATTGGAAAAATTTGCTTTCCACCTGCAGAAGACTGAAATTAGATCCATGCCTATCTCCATGCACAAAACTGAAGTCTAAATGGATCAAAGACCTAAACATTGAAGCAGAGACACTAAATCTACTGGAAGATAAGGTAGGTAGAAGTCTTGGAGACAGGTGTAGGCAGAGAATTCATGAACAAAACACAAACTGCATGGGAAATGCTTTAGAGAATCAACAACTGGGATCTCATATTATTGAAAAGTTTCTTCACTTCAAAAGAAATCACCAACAGAGTGAAATGAAAACCCATAGAATGGGAAAGAATTTTAGCCAGCAACCCCTCAGACAAAGCACTTATATCCAAAACATATAAAGAATTGAAAACATCAAGCCCTCCAAATTCAAAGACCCTCTCTGAAAATGGGCATCTGAGATGAACACACAGGTCTCAGATGAAGATATACAAATGGCAAATAAATACATGAAGAAATGTTCACCATCACTGGTCATTCGAGAAATGCAAATTAAAACAACATTGAGATTTCATCTCACTCTGGAAAGAATGGCTGCCATCAAGAAAACAACTGATAATAAATGTTGGTGAGGCTGTGGGGGAAAAGGAACACTGCTCTACTGTTGATGGGCACAATTTGTAATAGCTAAATCTTGGAAACAACCAAGATGCCCATCAACAGCAGAGTGGATGAAAAAGATGTGGTATTTTTATACAATGAAATATTACTCGGCTATGAAAAAGGATGATCTTGAGGACTTCATAGGGAAATGAAGACAACTTGAGACTATCCTCATTAGTGAAATAAATAAGAATCATATTTATAAATATCACATTGTGTCTAGTGTAAAAAGTAATAAGAACTGTAGGAGTAATAAAACCCAAAATGTATAATTGCTACTGTAAAAAAGAGAGGAAAAGAAACTGTTCTAAAGGATATAATTGCATGTATATTTGCATGGGTAAGATGGATGGCCATATTGTTGTTTTTGTCAGATTGTAGAGCAGAACAGTTAACAGTCTCACTGTTTGAATGTCTACTTTGTATGTTTTAATTTTGTAACTTGAACAACTATTTCCAAGATGACAGTATGTAATTTATCAAGTAGTGATTTCTTAGTGTTTTTTTGTTCTTTTTTCCCTTGGAATTCTGTATTGTTGCTACCCTGTTTTTTTTTCTCTTTAAATAAAATAAAATAAAATAATTTTCTAAAAAAAAGAAATGAAAAGTCAAATAAGCAATAACACAATTATAACAGGAGACCTTAACATGCCATTGATGCAAAGGGACAGATCAACTAGACAGAAAATCAGCAAAGAAATAACAGAACTGAATCACACCTGTGAACAAATAGACTTGATAGATGTATACAGAGTGTTCCACCCAACAACATCAGAATATACATTCTTCTCAGCAGCACATGGGACATTGTCTAAAATAGACCATATACTAGCCCACAGAACATATTTAAGTAAATGCAAAAGAATTGAAATTATCCCATGCATGTTACCGGATCATAGCACCATGAAACTAGAAGTTAATAAAAAAAAGAAACTGGAAAAGCCCCACAAACACATGGAAACTGAATAATACACTCTTGAGCAATCAATGGGTCACAGAGGAAATTAAAGAAGAAATTAAACAATTTCTACAAGCAAACAAAAATATAAATACAACTTACCAGAATCTGTAGGGTGCAATGAAAGCAGTCCTCAGAGGAAAATTTATTGCACTGAGTTCCCACATCAGGAAAACTGAACAAACACAAATAAACAACCCGATACTACACCTCAAACATCTAGAAGAAGAAGAGCAAGCCAAGCTCAAAGCCAAAAGAAGGGAGGAAATTATAAAGATCAGAGCAGAAATTAATGCAATAGAGACTAAGAAAACAATACAAAGAATCAATGAATCAAAGAGTTGGTTCTTTGAAAGAATAAATAAAATTGATAAGCCCCTAGCCAACCTTATTTAAAAAAAGGAAAGAAAAAACTCAAATTCATGCAATAAGGAATGAAAAAGGTGAAATCACTACAGACTCTGTGGAAATACAGAAGATCATCAACACCTATTTCAAAAACCTCTACTCTCATAGGTTTGATAACACAGAAGAAATGGACAGATTCCTAGAAACATATGAACTACCAAAAGCTGGGTCAAGAAGATGTAAAACTGCTGAATAACCCGATTTCTATTAATGAAATTGAAAATGTAATTAAGTCCTTGCCAACAAATAAGAGCCCAGACCCAGACGGATTCACTGCAGAATTGTACAAGAAATACAAAGAAGATTTAATGCTGACACTCCTCAAACTCTTCAAGAAATCGAAAAGGAAGCAATTCTTCCTAAGTCATTCCTGGAAGCAAATATTACTCTAGTACCAAAACGTGAGAAAGACCCAACTAAAAAAGAGAACTATAGGCCAATCTCCCTAAAGAAAATAGATGCAAAAATCCTCAATAAATTATTGGCAAACAAGATGTAGCAAATCATCAAGAAGTTTATACACCACAAAGTGGGATTCATCCCAGGAATGCAGGGATGGTTCAACATATGTAAATCAATAAATGTAATCCACCATATCAATAGAGCCAAAAGTAAAAATCACGTGATCATCCCTACAGATGCAGAAAAAGCTTTTGATAAGGTCCAGCACTCATTCATAAGAACCTTACAGAGAATTGGAATAGATGGTCTGTACCTCAATATGGTAAAGGCCATCTACGACAAACCAACAGCCAGCATCATATTAAATGGCCAAAAACTAAAAGCCTTTATCTTAAAATCAGGCACAAGACAAGGATGTCCCCTATCACTGCTCCTATTCTTTTCTTTTTTTAAATAATTTTATTTAAAGAGAAACAAAACAAAACAGAATAAAGGGTAGCAACAATACAGTATTCCGAGGAAAAAAGGAAAAGAACAACAACAAAAATACCTAAGAAATTATTGCTTGACAAATTACATACTGACTTCTTGGAAATAGTTGTTCAATTCACAAAGTTAAAACATGTAAAGCAGACATTCAAACAGTGAGACTGTTAACAGTTCTGCTCCACAATCTGACAAAAACAGCAATATGGTCATCCATCTTACCCATGAAAATATACATGCAATTATATCAAAAGGGTAGAATTAAACACAACAAAACAGAGCAAAGTGGATCACAAGAAAGCAATGTAAGAGACAAAAATTTCAAAACTAGACAATCGGAGATATTCACTCTCTATCATATTGACTCTTGTTTTCTTCCAAATAG
>PVJX010022453.1:0-30548 GCA_004027295.1 Dolichotis patagonum
CCATTATTTTTATTTGTTTGCTTTTAAAAGATTTACTGCCTTAGTAATTTTATTATGTATTGGGCCAAAAAAGTACAGAGTGAAATTTTCTTTCAATATTATTATAAATTTTAATGAGAAAATTCCATTTCATATTATATTAATTTAATTTGCAAAAAAAGCTTTTCTGAAAAATAAATATTTCATTCTAGAAATGGTTATTTATAATACATTTATTGAATTTCTCATCATACCTACTTTTTGATTGTACAATATAATACTTATAATAAAATACTGGTAGCCAAAAACATCTTTCTGACTGATATGTGTCTTTACATTCAAGTGCATTAGTGCTTTTTAGATATCTCTCCCTTAATTATGTCTGTAACCCTGAAAATATGCCACATTGTAAAACAAGTGATACAGCACATAAGAAACTCTCCACGGCCACTGTTCCATACTGCCTTCTGCCCTTGCCCACTTGCCACCACATACGTGCATAAACACACACACACACACACACACACACACTCCTCCTTTACTAAAGCACTTCAGGCAATCAGCACATTTTGAATCTGTAGGTTTACACCCCTACAACATTCTTGGTCTCTGGATATCTAAACTAAAACAGATTATGATTATAGGCACAAAACCCATGATACATTCATAGCTGCATCACAAAGCAACTGATACTAAATGAAGTAGGCATTCCTTCTGGGTCATCATCGCTCAGTGTTCTTTTCCAGGTAGAAGATATCTGGAATAGGCTTTAAGACAGGAAGATTAATCTGGATTGATAGCAGAAGTTCATTTTCCTTTAAAAAAAAACCAGCTGATTAAAAGGGATTCTCACCAGAATTTTCTGAGGGATTTTCAAATACCTTAAAAGGTTTACATTTGCTTTTCTTAACAATTATTCTTGGAGATTATTTTCTTCGTTCCATTTGCTCCATCTCACCTCACTACTGCCTCTCACCAAACTACTGCCTGTTTTCCCCCTCTTTTTATTTTCTCCCTATGCATTTTATTAGTACATACTGCTTATGCAGATCAAGGCAGTTCACGTTGGCAGATTAGCACACACATAACATATTCATTTTGTTCCCATCACCGTACCTTGCCTCCTAGACTTACATGATATTTCTGGAGGACGGTTCAGTGTGTATAATGCATTTTGATCATATCCGCACCTCCTATTCCCTGCCATTCACTCTCACCCCCTTTTCTTCCTGGTTTCGAATCTTGATAAAGCTCAGGAGCTATGCTAAGAAGTACAGGAGCTCCCTCTAGTGGCTTTTATGAGTCACTTCAGAAACGCGAAGCTGCAGCAACTGGAAATCCTGGTTAGTGCATTTATGACTTAGATTTTGTCTACGAGAGATTCCCATTTCAAACTATGCTTGGTCGCCTTCAGGACTTCTCTTGATTCTTCAAGTTGATAGGAGCATTGTTAAGTATAAAATTTGAAATTTTATAAAAGATTTATTTGTATGAACTCAAGATCAGCAAGTCAGTTTTGAGCAGAAATGTCTGTCATTTGCTATACTAACTTCACATTTTACAAGGAAACGCCCATGATGCTATTTTATTTGAACCACACGATGAGTCTGAAATCATGATGCCATCATTGTCATATCCAGGTTTTGGGTCATCAGGGGACAACATAAACATGCGTTCTCTGACGCCTAACCTAACATTCTTCTTACTGACTCAGCCCTTTTCCAGTCTTCCTCCCCTCCTTTGTGCAGTTTCGGTGTCTCAGATCACTGCCCCGATATCTCATCCTTCAAAACTTTTATGCCAAATATGTGATTGCAACAATTTTTGTTAAAAATCTAGTCTATGCAAGATGTTTCTGATGCTGAAAATATGTATCAGTGTATTCTAATAATCTTCTCCGCAGTGAAAATTCTTTTGAACAATTTAAGATAATTTTGTTAAGTATGGGCTTACAAACAGAAATAAAATTTTTTGTAAAGCAATGTATCTGAAATATTCAAAACTCAAGATTTCCACTCCTATTCTTCTGTTTTTATTTGATTATGTAGAAACAACTATTGAATTTGCAGGAAATTAGATTGAAATCTCATTTATGCAAACAAGGTCATTGACTGTGGATCTTAATCAAATGATAAATGATACCTGTTACACACCAGGAAATACGTTACAAGGCTTATTACAAGGAGTTAAGTGACATTTTACTTGTCTCCTGATGCCCCAATCCAGTTCATAGCTTCTTACAATGAGAAACCCACAGAGTTGGAAAAACAATTCTTCCTGCTACTAGGAATAGTTTCTTAGCCTTTCTGAGACTTGATTTTCTCAAGATAATAGCAGAACTTACATCACAGGTTTGTAGTAAGGATTAAATAACAGTGCATTAACAGCACTTAGTTTCTGGCACAGATTAAACAGTTAATTAATGTAACTCTAATATTCATTTTGTTAATCCATGAGACCAATAAATACTTCAATTCTTGCTGTTTTTTCCTACCCTTGATGTCTAAACAGTTCATCTTGTTTTGACCCCTCTTGGCAGATATCCACGTGTCCTCTTTTTTGCTGCTGGTCTCTGCCGCCTTTTGTCGCACACTCTGGTAGTGGTGACAGATGGTGCTCTGCTAAGCCTCCCTGAAAATCTCACTTGCCTGCCTTGAATGCTGATGCTGTCACAGCTTCTCGGGCACAGCTTAAACTCCTCCTGACTGCGTGCAAACAACTTTGTGCTGTGGCTTCAGCCTTATGCTGCCTGTGTGGAGTCAGGACGAAGATACGGGCACCAGTTCTGGAAGCATAGGTCTCTTCCTGAGAAACAGCCTTTTTCCATGCTTTTAAAATATTAGAAAGTCAGTTTGTGGTGGCTTGAAACCTGGCGGTCAACTTACACACCAGCGGAACTGAATCGGCCTGCTGCTGAGCCTGGGTGGCCCGCCTGAGGGCTGCTGCCAGCATGAAAAGGAGACCTGGAGGGGAGGAGTAGAGTTGAGGGTTCTCCTAAGTGTTGTTGGTGTCTGGAGCCACTGGTTCTCCTGGAAGAACTTGTCATGCTGGCTCCCATGACGTGAACTCCGCTGTTATCATCTGAGGAGCTCGGGAGCTCATCGCTGAGAATGGCCGTGGTTCACCATGGAGGAGCTTTGGCCCTTAGTTGGAGCATCACTTCCTGGCTCCAGAGGTCAAGATGTGTACTCTTTAATCTCCAAGAGAAGTTTGTCACGGTGACTTCCTGGTATGTACTCAGCTGTTCTCATCACTGGAGGAGCTCGGGACCTCACTGTTGCTGAGGATGGCTGTATTATTTGGGGGGGGGAGCCCTGATCCTTATTTTGGGCATCTCTTGACCTGCTAGCACAAATCTTTCACTCTGCTGACATAGACTTTCTAGGTTTCATCACTGGCCTTTGGACCTTCCCAGGCAGATCCATGAAATAGGCGTGCGTGAGTCACTGTCATGGACTCTAGGTTTTCGGCTAAACTCGTGCAGTTTATTGCCGTGAGATCCAGGCCCTTGGCTGGATTTTCTGGGTTTTTATTGTGTGGACAGATTTCCTGCACTTGATTTATATTTGACTCCTTGGGTGACCATTATAAATAATACTATAAATTGTGTGTCCTGTATGTAATTATTTTCCTTACAATCTCTACAATACACTTTGTTAGATCAATAGAAACCCACAAGTTACCACTTATTCATCTACTTACAGCAACAGAAAATGACAAAGCCTCTTACAGTCAGGGTGAAAATCATCCCCAACCCTACTTTTTTCTTTCTTAGCTCCTCCTGAGCCCAAAACAGCAAAAACAGGTAGAAGAATGTATCTCTGGGACTCAGAATACTAATGGAAAAACTGAATGTCTCAAGGACACGAGAGGATGCTGTGAACTTGTCTCATACAAAAAGACAGCTCAAAACCCAGGAAAAGGAAGAGGCATTAAACAGGAATTCTAGGAGGCCAAAAGTAATTAAGAGACTGAATATAAGACAAGGGGTGTAGGTACTATGAGAAGCAAAGACGGGACAATTCTGTATAATTAATACTCATTTGGGGGTTATATGAGTATCTAGGCAATGAGGACCCCCACTTTTTGATCATGAACAGGAAAGCATTCACTGAATAAAAGCATGTAATTATGACTGCTTTGTGCTACTATTCTATCCTATTTTGGATGGGCTTTAATCACCAGGAAAGTTAAATAAAACTCTTCTTGGGAAAGATCTTGAAGATACTAGGACATGCTCATTCATCACAGCACTGCATACAAAAGTCAAGAGAAGAAAGCAACCCAACATCCGATGAAAACAAATGAGTAACATGTGGTATATACCTACAACAGAATATTATTCACCCATTAAAATGAGAGAAATCTTGCCATAGTATGACATAGATGACTCTTGAGCATACTACAGTAAATGGAATAAGCTACTCACAAAAGACACACTATGTGATTCCACTTATATGGTGTCAAATTCATAGTCACAATATGTCTAGTGACGGTTAACTGGAAACAGGGAAAGGGGGTGGGTTTTCAGTGTGTGGTTTTACCTGGGGATGCAGCTCAGTAGCACATCACTGGCCTAGCACCCATGACATCCTGAATTCAATCCACAGCACCGCAAAAAAAAAAAAAAAAAAAAACACCAGCGTAGGATTTCAATATTACAAGATGAAATTTTTAGGATCTGTTACACAACAAGATATTAACACTAGTTAAGTGTAACTACTACTGAGCCAGAATTGAAAGTGGCTGAGAACACAGACTCTACATTATACTATGTGTATTTACCAGTTTTTAAAAAGATTTACTGGGACCTTCTTCAACTTTGTTTATGTACATTTTCCTTCTGCTTGAAGCAAGTGAATCAATAAATTATGATGAGCAACTTCCTCAAACAATAACACCCTATCGTGGCAACTCACTGTGGGGTGATAAAGAGGTAAAGGGATTTACGCATAGGGAAACCCGGTTAAAAGAAGTGATGGACAACCTCACCTTCCGCCTCCATAGAAAAGAACTTTTCTTACAGGTAAGAACTCTCTTAAGCCCTGCAGACTGAGGCTGTAGACCAAAGCCTGCTGCCAGGTTAGAAGGGTTAAAAGTATATCCTTGGTGAGTCAACTCTCTTTCCTTGTGGTAACCTGTGAACTACCTCACAAACTCCTTACCTTCTGCCAGGAGTGGTGGCACATGCTTGTGATTCCAGCCCTTGGGAGGCTGGAGCAGGAGGATCACTGTGAGTTAGAAGTCAGCAAGGGCTACGCAGTGAGTTCAAGGCCAACCTGAATTATGTAAAAAGACCCTGGCTCAAAAAGTTTCCTCCAAAAGGAAAGAGAGAAAAACAATTCTTATTAGACTGTATTATCCATAAGGATCTATGATCCAGCCTTTCAGTGTGTTCAGTGTAAAGTTTCAGGCAGTCATCCTTAAAAGTCCCCCTCACCCTCGCCCTCTCCTTCTCTCACACCCCTCTTGAAATTCGCCATCTCAAATAGATTGGGAAACATCCATTTCATCCCTGTGAATACAGTATTAATAACTATAACTTTTGGACGGTTAGCTATATAATGCTTCTGTCTGTTGATGTTGCTCTAATTTTATACATATCTACTTAGGTTACATAGCAAGATAGAACTAACATGCAAATTTTGTGTTTCTTCTTGAATGAAGACAGAGGGCATAAATATAACTCACTATCAGCATATATGACAACCTGGAATCTTTGGAAAAGTGAAAATCAGCTTTAAATTCCTACTAATTAAATTTTTCTTTATAAAGACTCAGTTATAGATGCTGATTTTTTTTGCTCTCTATTGAGACACATTCCACTTTGGGATTAGTAAGTCATGACAGACTGCAGCTTTATGAATTCTTACAGCTAAGTAACAAGTATTTTGCTAAGTACTGACAAACATGACCTTTCTCATTTCTAACTATGAATTTATGAAAAGCATATTACCATTATTAACCCTAATTTAAGAATGAGAAGATTAAAAGTTAGATACATTAAACAAGCTGTCCAGTGTTCCATATGTAAATTTTAACTTATCTAACCACAATCTCTATGCTTAGTCCAGTTTTTGAGGAAAACTCAGATTTAACTTCATTTTCACACCACCAAGAATATAACTTCTTGAATATATTTTCAATTTATGTTTAAGTTTGTTTGTTTGTTTGTTTTCTTGTTTGTTTGTTTGTTTGTTTGTTTGTTTTGACAGGGTCTTGCTGTGTAGGCCTGGGTGGTTTTGAACTTACTATGTAACCCAGGCTGGCCCCCAAAATCCTCCTGCCTCTGCTTCCCGAGTGCTGGAATTACAGGCATAAGCCACCATGCCCAACTTCCTGAATATATTTTTAAATGCCCTCACATGCTTGTAATTTGATGCCATTTCTTAATCCATTCAATAGCATTGTTCTGGGCACCAGAAGTACAGTGATAAGCAAAACACTCCCTTATTCTTGTGAAAGTTATGGTCTAGTCTAAATTAACAATTATGATATCTGGACACAAGATTTGCCACAACATGGGGATCAGATGACTGGCACAAGACAGAAACCTCAGGATGTATATTGTAGAGGGAAAAACAATCAGTCACTCTGAGGAATAATATTTCCTCTACTTCTACTTGTGTTACTATTTACAGATTCAACTCACCTAAGTTACATGGATTTTCACAAACACATCCTGTCATCCTTAGGCATGTATGGGTATATGTGGTTGTGTTCCAAATTTTTCCTTTAAAATGCATACATTCTGAGTTTTTGGATTTCTTTTTTAGCTGTGATTAAAATCTTGATCATTACCATAGATCATTGCCCATTCACGAACTTGAAGAAGCTCCGACGCCAGAAAACACGTTTTCACAGAATGTGAAACAACTAGAAACATAGCCAGGGTCTTAACAAATCAAAACGTATTTTCTCATCACAACAAATTTATAGAAAACATTACAGCTTCTGAGTAGAAAGACCTGAAGGGTAGTACCCATAAGTTTTCAAGTCTTCAAACTTCAAAATTGCCAACTGGGCAACCTTCATGCCCCATTAAATGTGCAGATTCAGAAATCCTGGATTTATTCTTGCTTTATTTAATAAGGGTTGATTAGCTTTGCAATTAAGCTATATAGTTCTTAGGCTTTGCTCAGGAATAGTACCCATGTACTTAGTGCCACTTACAAAGTCTTGCTTTTGGTATAATAGCCCTTTCATTTAGCTTCAATTGGAAAGAACAGACAATATCTCACAGCACCATTTAACACAAGCACAGTCTGTGAGTACACCAAGGAACCAGCAATCGTCTCAGTCTGCAGTTAATGAATCAAAGTTTAAGGCGACAAATTGGCTCGCTGAGGCAAAATAGTTAATTAACTTTTACTCAGAAATATTCATCCTGCTTTTCTGGCATAAACAACTCTCATAAACTCTGTTTACTTACTCAAGTGTTTTTCTCCCCTTCTACATTCCCTAGGCATTGTTCAAGGTTCTCAATATATCATGTCAGAGACACTTCATAATTGTAATCCAACTTTTTATGTTTTCAGCCTCTAACACCGAAAGAAAAAAGGAAAAGTGCATCTCATCAGGAATTTGGGATCTGTAAACACTGGAGTATAAACTATAAAAACAAAATTAAAAACAATAAGATACTTCAACATTAAATTCTATAGGCTTTGCATGCTAATTGAATCCAGCTTTGTGTTTCTTAAAGTTAACACATTAATTCCAAATGTGAGCACAACTGTTTATCCCGTCAGGTAAAGCTACACACTAATGCAGCAGTAGCTGGTGTGCCCAGTTAGTCAAGAGTTTTAATGGTAACCAAGCCATAGTCTCTTGCTTCTGGTACTTTACAACTGTGCCATTTCCTTAACAACAACATTTTAAATGTTAGCTAATGAGAAAACTATGCCAACAGCTTTGATGAATATACACCTGAACAGCCAATGCATTATATGCTCCCTAGCCAATCTTCCAAAGTCACCTTTTGCTAATTTTCCCCCAATTATATTTCCCTGGGGACAACACTCATATTTTCACGGAGAACAGCACCCATTTGTTATCTTTGGTCATTGGCTTGGCTTTCTAAAGGAAGACTGTCTGTTAGAGTAAATGCTGATATTTAATAGCTACTGACAGTAAATTCTGGTAAATGTTCTTTGGGTTGCCACAATGTTTACTTTTTTTTCTCTCTCTCCCTGCCAGATTTCTTAAACCTCAAGTAATCATCATTTATGAGATGATTTTTCCAAAAGTAAATTACAGAGTCATGAATTCAGTAAGTGGTGGCCCACAAACAGTGCTTATTATTGAAGTGACTCATTTGTAGGTGCATGAAAAGTCAGATTCATGCATTTCTACATGCATTTAGAAACAGAGTATGCTAGAGAAGCCTAACCTCAACTAAGAATAATGTTCTCAAAGTTTTTTGAAATAATGTATTTTTCCATAGGCTAAACATTTTACTGCATCTAAGTATTTAACTTACATGAGTTAAATTGTTTTCCCATAAAAATCAATCCTAAACAAGATTGATACTATTTATTGAATAAATAGTTGCTAGATTCCTACAGTTTAACAGATGAGGTTCAAAAGACAGGTGTACTAAGATGAATAAGACAGAGAACTGTCTTCATTTTCTAGGTAATGAGACAAACTTTATTTTTGTAAGAAATTCATCCCAAATTTTTCCTTGAGTTCAAACATATGTTCTTCACTCTACTCCCAGAATCCTTATAAATCTCCACCTATCACCTTCTGAACACCTGGATCAAAGACTGTCCCACATACAATTCCAGTACAGAGCAATTAGTGCACATAGTTCTCTGATGAATCAAAAAGTGTGACTGCCCAAGATGGCGAGGGCTGAGGAAAGCAGTGAAGCCAAACCCAGACAGCAGAATCAACGTGTGGACCAGAGCAGGAGGTTTGTGCTAATGAAGCAGAAAGTGTAACTCGGGGAAATGTGGGACAGGAGGTTGGAAGAATCAGAAGACCCAGTGTATGAAGTAAAAATATGAAAATACTTATACTGTATACAGATTAAACGTCAGTTCATGCAAAGTACTGATGTGAGCAGACAACAGAAATCACTCAGACCACCTCCATGCATTGCCAGGAAAATATCTTCCCTATTCACAATTAATAATATTTTATATTCTACCAAGGATCAGAAATAAAGAGATTCTAAATTAAAGACATAGAGATCGAGGACCATATGACCATCTTTAGAGAGATATTTTTACAGATCTGGAAGGCAATGAAGGAGCAGGAAAGTTAAGGCAATGAAGGTACAAGCCAAAGGCAGAAACTTGGGTGAGAGTCAACCATAGGTTTTCTTTCCTCCTTCCCTCCCTCCAGCTGCCTCTTTGTGTGGCTCAAAAGTTTCCTGCTGCGTATGAGTTGGGCCATATTTCTAATCTGGGGGAGTTCAGTGGTCATACACGTGTTTTTCTTCTGCGATTTTGGGCTTTCCTTTCTGCTTGCAATGGTTACTTTTACCTATCTCCTTGAGTGGGCTAAGTAATGCCCAGAGAACTGGCAAAGTTGTGTTTCTGTAGATGTCTGTGGGTTGTTTCAGGATGAGATTGGCATTTGAATCAGTAGAATGAGTGAAGAAGACACTCTCTCAATGACGTGGGAAAAATTCAATCCATCGAAGGCTTAGAGAGGCAGAAGAAGAAGGCAAAATTCCTTCCTTTTTGAGCTGGGACATCTTTTTCCTTCTGTCTTACATGAGACCTCCTTGTTTTCAGGTTTTGAACTGAGACTGAAGTACTCAATCATTTTTCCTGTGTCTCCATCTTGAAGAGTCAAAATGTAGCTCTTTCCAGACACCATATACTCATGAGCCAATTCCTATAATAAATGTCCCCATGCGTGTTCACTTCTGTGTATCCAACCAGTTTTGGATCTCTGGAGAACCCTATCTGATACCACTGTTCCACCAATGACTGCTTCTAACTGGTCCCTTTCCAGCTTACTTTAGTGCAGTGAGGGAACCTTTCAACACTTTGAACTCCCCTCTTCTCCAGATGCTTCTGTCAGCACATAAAACTTTTGAGGATGTGCTAAGATTTTCTTTTGTGTTGTTGTTGTTTGCTTGTTTTCCTGTTAATACAAGGGAAAAATAGACCAAGGAGATTATATCAATTCATGAGGCCTGAGTTGAGTCTCCACCTCTAACTCCAGCAAAGAGGAGGCCTTTCCCACTGCAACAGATCCTGAAAATATAAATGACTGGGGATTCTATAGCTATTATGCTGTCACAAATGGAAGATGAATTTCCAGACTACAAAGATCTGTACAATATAAAGAGCACTGAAGGAGAGATAAAGCATTGCATGATTCCTGAATTTAGCAGTGTCTAACACCAAATTCAGATCTTCAAAAGTTTTTCTATTAGTTTCAACAGAAAACTAATATAAAATGCCTAATTTTTTTAGAAAGTAGAATCTAATCTTATTCTAGACTTTACTCTTTTACTGGAGATCCTTTAAATGTCATTACTGATCTTCTTTCATTTATATACCATTTACCAAAAACATGTTCCAAAGCAAATTAGTTTGGAGTATTAATCATATAAAAAGTAAAAGGTAAAGGATGTTTCACAGTCATATAAATTTGGAAATTACTGTTTTCCACAATATTAAACCAACTTCTTTACTGCAATATTTCTGAAAGTCTTTAACATATGCTATTTAAAAGATAATAAAACTGAACAAAGCAAAATGGAATAAAGCTAATCAAAGCAAAGCAATGAAACTGGTATAGAACTTCAAAGCAGGATAGTAGGAAAACAACAATGACCACCATAGTATATCTTATTATCTTCACAGTAGTAGTCCATTCCATCAGAGAAAGCAAAATCAAACCAAAACAAAATAGAATACAATCAATCAAAATAGAACATTTAATAAAGCAAAGCAATTAGTTGGAACAAAACAGTGAGAACAATATCGGACTTCAAAAACAAGATAGAAGGAAATCCCCCATATTTGCTATACTGCATACTGTCATTCTCCCAACAGATGCTCAGACCATTGGTCGCAGGCCTGCAAAGTCAACCAAACTATATAAGTATCCAGCTGCTTTTTGCACTCCAGTTGCTATCTACTCAGCTTGTCCTCCAAACTAGCCAGTTGCTCAAGGGAGGAGAGAGGGGAGGTCTTGATTCTCAGCCTGCGCACAGATAGGCTCACAGGAGGTGCTATCTGACTTTTTTCTCCCTGGGCCTCACATGGCTTGCACAGCTTACCAGAAAGCCTGGCTAGCTGGCTTCTTGGTGGTTTCCTCCCAGTCCTAGCATGGCCAATTCTTGGGAGGCACTGACTTCTTTCTTCCTGGACCCCACATAGCTTGCCTAATATATGTTTATATGACAAATGTTATGTCTTTCCCAGGGGAAGGCAACACTTATAACTATTCTCTCAAATTGTTTGACAGCGGATAACCTATTGTCATTGAGTACCTATGGAATAACATTACATCCAATACATTTCAAAAAAATTGAGATGCAAGTATAATTCAAGACTTATTATTCCCAGATGCCCTGGCTTTAGAATCCTTTGATTCACCCACATGGGCCTTTTGATCATTCCATTGCATGAACCACAGAAGTGCTCTACATAAGAGCATGTTTGGAGACCAGAACAAAAGAGAATGCTAAATAAAAAAGAGATGTAAACAGCTGTGATTTCCTCTACTAGCACACAATCAGGTTTCACTACCTTTTGAGTAAATTTTGGGTTTCCATTATGAGATGGTCATTTTCTTTATATATATATTTAAGTTTTCACATATATATGTATATATACAGTTGTAAAATTTAAGATAAAAACTTCTGAACTACATTTATTGACTTTAAAGAAAACTTGTACTCAAAACACAAAAAGAACTGTCAATTAATTACCTTGAATACATCTGAGCATAACAGATTTTAGAAAGTCACTTATGAGGTTTTGGCTGTACTTCTGAAATATTTTTGATGGGATTTTAATGTATTAAAAGTCTGACAGCTGCTCTTGAAAATGAAACACTGTTTGTCAGCAAGCTACAGTTAACTCATTTCAATAAATAGGTAATTTGTTCTTTTAGAAAAGAGTTGAAAGCATTCACTGACATTTGAGAAGAAAAGAAAACTGGGCAATTTGTGAAGAGGCAGAGGATGAAATCTCATCTCAAGGCTTCTGGAAGTGTGAGACAGATTTAACACAGAAGGCCAGACTACTCCGGTGTACCTAGTAAAAAGTGATAAATTGGGAGTTATTCTTTCCATTGTAAGTGATGTAATGCAAAGAGGCTACAATATGGAAATCTGGTTCCTCAGAGGGACCTTTTTCATTTATTTAAGGAGACCCATTATAGAGAGCTCTTTTCTGGATTTCATGTTTCTAGCATTAAGAAAAATTCTTATTGTGGCTGACATGTAATCCAGACATTCTGCTCAAGGTAATACCTCCCATAACAATCTCCTGAGGTAGCTGGTGGTTTGCTGGACCAAATTAGAGTCTATTCTTTTTCTTTCCAATCTTTTCTGCTTCTAATTGGCTATCTAGCCATCCTCACTTTAGAAATACAAATACGCATCATTAACGTCTGGTCAGAATCATAGAAACCACAGTAATTTTTCAAAACAAAAAGGGTTTCTTGCAGGAAGTTGCTTCCAACAGGTGTTGAATGACTAAAACAGTCAAAAGAAAGCAGAGATAGCACCAGAAGGGGAAATGCACCACCTTAGGGCAAGGAAAAGGAAGGGGAAGAGGTGAGGCGATGGGAACTTACTAGCTCAGTGCATGCAGTCCATGGAGGTGGCACACCATTAGCACAGCTAATGCTGCTGATGGCGTATGAAGAGACCATTTCTTAGGGTGCTGAAAGCAATCAGAGGACAGAGCCAATGAGTGATTCTTGGGCTACCCATTGCCTTTAGACCCAAAGTGTAGGAATAGGTGAAAAGGATGAGTGTGTTTCTTTTCCCTTCCATTCAATTTCCAGGCACACTTCCCCCCACTGACAGATACAAGAAGAGAATCCCTTAGCAAAGAAGTCTGGAAAATGTAATTAGCATGCTCTTACAACAGCACCAAAAAGTAGAACTTGGAGCTGAGAGAAAATAGGGAAATAACTAATCCTAACCAAACTTTCTCTCTTCTCCATTGCTAGCTCCAGACTCTACACTCTATCTTCCTGCTCAAAATCTAGCCAGCATGATGGAAGCAAACACCAAACATTGTTCTGAGTCACACTGATGATATCAGAGTCATAGAAAATTCCTGTAAGGAAAAAGTGACTGAGCAAGTTGCATACATTCGTTGGGCCTTAGTTTCATCATATGGGATAAATACATCTACCTTGAAAGGTGCAAAAAAGTATACAAATAGATCATCTGAATGAAGGGTTTAATACAACATTAATTCTGTGACAGATACTGCTTGACTTCTTTCTTTTCCTTCGTTATTCTTCATTCTTCCTTGTGAAACAGGAGGCTCTAAACCCTGTTGCTATAATTTCAAACATCAGTAAAGACCTGTAAGGTCGTTGGCAGGAAGTGCTCCCTTATAGCTAGAGAGATTATACTAACACAGTAAGTCAGATTCTTGAGAATTCTAAAAGGTGCACAATTTATTTACAAGAATAAACCTATTACAATGATTGACAGGAAAAAGAAAATAATATTTTAAAGAACAATTTCCAGTTAAGTTTAGCAAACTTCAAAGGACCTGGACTATTCTATCTTACTGTAATAAGGACAAGAAGTTGAGGGTTACTGTCTTGCCTTTTCTTTCCATATATTACGTTTTTATTTTCCAAATGTGTGGATTTTAATGAGTCCTTTTGCTCCATCCAATGATAATATGGACAAGATAGAGTCAATGTATAAAAATATTTCTTTATATCAGGATAGAAATAATAGTCAGTGAGATAGAAGTATGAAATATTGTTGCTGAAGAGATCACACAGCCACTTCAAAGATAACTGGAGTTTCAGACTCAGCCTACAGGTTCTTGATTCCATCACATGTGCTATCCAGTTCATAATCACTGTGCTAAAACTAAGGTGATAAAATTCAAACTTGTCTTTAAAAGGCCAGTTTCCCTTAATCCATTCATCTCAAAGATGAAGGATACCTAAGCATTTTTCCATAAGCTAAAGCTCATTATCTCTTTTCTTCTTTCCTGGTATAAAGAAATGTTTTCTACCCCTCCTTTGAAATTATCCTGTCCCAAAGCATATTGTCATTGGCAGTGTTTCACGAAGTGGTCGGAGCAGGGGTATACCAAGAGGCCACCAAGTTAAGTGAGAATTCCAGGATAGATGATACTTCTTGCCATGTCATCATATAGATCTCAAGAGGGCACAGAGAAGGAAAGGAGGGACTCGTACCTAGATTTCTAAATTGAGCAAGGAAATTAATGCGATAATAGCAAAGATAGGTAAAATAGTCTTGGGGCACACATGTGATAAATTAGTTATAAGAAAACTGAATGAAATACCCTTGGAATGGCTTGTAAGCCTGTTTTGTTTTGTTTCTTATAACATAATTCCTACATTTTTGATGCCATAGATTATTATCAGCATCTAATAACAATTCCAGAAAAGAAACATGAATAAATGTTCAGATGTTTTCAGGCATGAATATACCCCCTAAATTTCATATATTGAGTACTCAGTCCCTAAATCTGTCTGTTAATGATATTTGGAGGTGAGTCTTTGGGAGATCATGAGGGTGGAGCCCCCATCAAGGCATTAGTAGCGTTATAATAAGAGAAAGAGAAATTTGAGCTAGTAAGGTTGCTCTATCTGTTATACAAAGCCGCTTCTGTATTAACATGCACCAATAGGCCCTTCTCAGGTGTTGCCACCACACCCTGAAGCTTCCCAGACTCTACAACCACAAGCTAAATAACTCCATTGCTATAAATTACCTAGCTTCGGGTAGTTAGTGATTGCAACAGAAAACAGACTAATACAGAAGTACCATTTTATACTTCATTTAAAATGTTTTGAAAGTTCCCAGAACTCCCAGGTCAAGTAAAAAAACCACCTCTACCACATCTAGTGAAAACCAATTTTAAAAAAGAAAACTCTAAGTGCTGAGTCTGTGCAGCTTAGGGACTTAACATTTCCTCTTCTTGCAGTTCACCCGCTTCAACCTAAACTAAAATTCTATGTGTGCCAAATCGCTTCTCACCTAGCAATGCTTTTCTGAGCTAATGAGAAACAAAGCAGGTCAATTCAATGATAAGAATTTCTAACCATTCACCCATAGAAAGACCCAAGGTGTTCATTTTCTTCCATTACTGTAATGCTCATTTTCTTGTTGAATAGGCAAAAGCTCCTAAGTAAACCCTGGGGCTAATTGTATACATCCTGACTTATACAGTGTGCCCCAAGACCAGAAGCAGCAGCTAGCAATTATATTCCACTGATTAATGTACAATCATAAATTTGCAGGCTTGATGGTCCAAGGAGGCTTCCTGCTATGTGAGATAATGAATAGGAAATTGTCAGAATAATTAGCCAAGTCAACATCACAAGCCTACCTGTGTGCCGAAAGTTAAAAAAAAAAAGGGCGGGGATAATCCACAAGCAAACAAAATGCCTGTCCTTTAATAGGATTAAAGATTGAAAGATGGAGAGGAGGAAGAACAGTACAGTTCAAATACTCCTTTTTGCCATTTTTGTTTCATCTTTCTCACTAGCTGAGCTGTCGTCTATAGTGGATTCAGAGAGTCTGCACTTCCAGATCCTCCTTCAGGGAACCGGACTGATTCCACCAGCTGCTAGAAGTTTTGCTACCTCAAAATCAGCCCTGTACAGAATTTTTCCTGAGCTGGAGAGAGCTATGCTGTGCATGGTCATGCCACCTTCCAAGGAGGGAGGGAAGCAACCAACATTCAGTGATTGGGCCAACTCATAGGTCCTCCAAGGCGTTAGCTGAAGCCTTCAGTGAGATCACGCCACACACCAAATTCTCCCTCTTCCTAGTCTTCATTCCTTCCCAAACAACACTCTTTAGTGAGACTATTGCACACTGTCTGCCTTGGGAATTTGCTTGGGAGAGTACAATATGCAACAAGGTCCAAGTCCACATTATTACAGGAACCCCACAAAGAAGTGTAGTTCATTTAATTCAGTGTAACAAATATTTTGTGGATGCCTACTGTGTGCCAAATTATATGGGATTGTGTGTGGTAAAAGATGGCTCACTTTCCAAGGGATTTACATACATAGTTATGAATGATGTGGGTAGACCCCATCTTAAATCTGGAATCTGAAGGCCCTAAAAGTATAAATTAAAGAACTTTTAAAATATCTTATTGAATATATGCCCCAAATTTTAACATATATTTACAGGCAAAATTTTATCAACATGTCTCTGTTTTAATATATGACACTTTTTTTCTGTACCACTTATATTCTATAAATATTATGGATTATACCACTGTTTTCATTTCTTCATCTGTTCTCTTCTCCTGTCTCTTTCCAGCAGTGTGTTCCTAAGTGGGTTATTGACCCATTCCAAGTTTTGGTTTCTTCTGTAAAATGTAATTTTAAATAGCTAGCTAAGTGCTTTTCAGAAGATTAATAAAAACTATATGGAGGAATGTGTAGCTGATTCCTCAGTGGTTATTACTTGTCAATAATTTAAAGTGTTTGATAAGATTTTCCATAGAGAGATTTTTAAAAGAACATTTCCAAAGAATGGAACAATTTAGAGGACTTTCAAATCAATTGTAGCTTACCTAGCTATCTATATTGTACCATACTAGAATATTTTTAAATAAACCTTTTAACTGTATTTATAAATAATGCTGTGGCACAGAACACATCATTATTTCTACTTAAAAATGGCCTAAGATAAGGAAATTTCTTCCTAGTTAAGAATATCTGCTTGAGTCTCCTCTACCCAATTACATAATTTCCCTTTTTCATTTGATACTGGGAAGGGGGACAGATCTCACGAGAAGTGGTAAAGGCCTCACTAAGTACCGAAGTATTTTGTAATACAAGGCTCCAGCAAGTGTAATAGACCTTAAATAATTTCCCTGGAAGAAACTCTGTACTGTGTTTAGTAAATAATTTTGACTACTAGGATCATTTGCTTTAAAGCTGAATTTGCTGAAAAGCCTCAGGCATAATTTTAAGTGTCCCAAAGCACTGTAATTGGGCGATTATTGCCTAATGATAGAGAAGAAGGGTGCAGAACTATCCTACATAAAATTGCAAGAAAGGTATTGCTTGAGTTGTCAAAAGCACAGAGGCATGCGTTTTCCATTGTCAGCATTACAGTGTGTGGTGGTGGTGGGGTGTGTGTGTGCGCGCGCACATGTGTGTACTTGCTCATGCATGCACACAGGACGTATGTGGAAATATAGCAACAAAAAACATATTTCATCTAAAGGCAATTCATCAATATTTAGAAGCAAAGGCATAAAAAAAATAAGGAAACAGTTCTTTGATTTGATGTTCACTGAGAAATTCTATTGAGTGAATGACAGATTTATGTGTTTGGTCACCCACCTTCTACTTTTTCCTTAGTTTTGTTTCACGTATGATATTGAGGCTATGTTTCCAAGCTCTACTATTTTGAAACGTTTCTAGTTTAGGACTTTTCTCCCTTAAATAGACAAGACTTCTGTAAAATTTGGAAGTTTTAGGAAATAGTTCCTTGGTCCACAAAATCTATATAGGGACATTTTGAACTAATTTAAATAGATATTCCAATGCCATGCACTCTGCTAGGCCCTAAGAGCCTAGAAATGGCAGCATTTGCAAGCAAGAAGCATTGCCACTGACACTCTTGGCAATGAGAATTTTATTATAACTATAGCGCTTTATACAAGTAGTTCATCTGAGATTAGGTTGCTCTTCTGTGAAGCTGATGTGAAACGACCTTTCATAGAAGAATTGTTCTTCCAAAAAGTGACATCAAACAGAGCAGTGATTCATACAGGGATCATAAAAAACAAAAGAACTACTTTCTTCAAGAGGGAAGACTCATTCTGAAGCATAATGCAGACTAATTCTGGCTGACAGTTCATCCAAGAGATAGGTGTTTAACCACTATGTCATTTCTGGATTGAAACAAAGCCAGAAATGCACCCAGGGAGACAAATAAAGATGATAAATATTATCGCTAGATTATTATATCCTCCAAATATCCTTCTATTTACCACGTAAGTATAAAAGAGAGAAATGAATTTTTAAAGATAATTTGAGAACCTATGCATCCAAATAAAGCGCAGGAGATCTGAGGGAAAATGTCAGATTGGTCATTCACCAAGTGTGCATCTCCCTTCTTTGTATGCCTCAGTTTCGTCACCCGTGAGTATGACACAGGAATGTTTGCCCTGTGTTCAAATTACAGGTCTTCAATATTAAAGCCTTTTTGGAAATAAAAGTGCATGCAAACGTGGATGAGTAAACTGGCAGTGGTTAAGTGTATTTCCTTACCAACCCACAAACATTTATTTTTAAATAGTTCAAGACCAGCAGACATAGAACTCACTTTAGAAATGTGCTCACCCTCATTTCCACTGACCCAGATTTCAGATGGTGTGGACTCTGCCTGATGAGGAAAAGAAATGTGGTGAATTTTAACAAAAGAATCAAGATATTGAAGATCTAAGCCTATAAGGGAGGGAATAAAAACCAAATTCCTCATAGAGAGTGCAGAAAACATGCATTTATAAACAGAAACCATTGGCCAGGGAAAATTTTGCCTTCCCACTAACATTTATTTACCCTAACCCTCTACATTTTCTCTGGGGGCAGAGTTAAGGTGTTGGAGGTGTCGACCTCCAGCTAGGAGCTGCAAGGTAACAGACAATTGTATTTCATGGCCTCGTGCTTTTTCAATGTAATCCTTGTACCAATATGCAACTCCCTTGGGAGTCCAGTTTCTTTTTCTTATTAGACTTTTATAAAATTGATTTTTAAGGGGAGGATTGCTTCTTTTCTCCAAGTGACTAGAAACAGCAAGTATGAATATGGATCACACCAGCCCCTGTAATTCATAACCCCTGCAAACTAAAGTCTGTATCAAGACCTAGTCTCAACATGGCAGTTGAATTGCCCTTTAGATGCCAACCTCTGGGGACTGCACACCTACACTGGTAGTTCAGTATCTAAAATCTATGCACAGTGGGAAAAGTGGTGTGTCAAGAATTCTGCAAAATCATGGATAAAATATTGTAAATATTAGCATTTTCCTGGGTAAAGAATCCACTTCTGTTGTCAAGCTCCCAAGATGGTATAAAGCACAAAAAGAGGTAAGAACTACTGCCCTGGCAGAATAAAAGGCCTGTCAGAGTTCCAGTAAAAACTGCATTTTTATATGTCTTTATCCTGTAAAGAACAAAGTGGCAAACAGTCAGAAAGCCTGCTCTTCCCTTATGTAAGTATTTTTTTTAAATTTTGACTTGGCTCTGTAATTTCAAGTGATGATGAAAAATTATGCATTGAGCTGGGTCAGCCAGTGTACACAATCGGGACTCTAACTCACGACATTACTCAATTGAGCTTTCATTTGTTGGTACAAAGGACTGAATGTAGAGGTTCTTTCCACCCTATTTTTAATATTAAAAGATTTTTGAGATGATTTCTCTGATTGATGTACACTGGCATTTTAATGAATTTTTTTTAAACTTAAGTGCATTGCTTCCCTAGCAAAGAATGCATGACTGTAATGAATGATTCCAATTAATAAAACTGTCTCCATTTCTTCAGCTTAACACTTTTAAAGCACTTGTGAACTAAAGTTTAAATAAAAGTCTCTGGAACAGTAGCAAATGAAGTCATTTTTGATTAGGGAAAATATTTCTTTCCCTTTTGAAGGTATTTTCTTCTTCACTTTTACGTGAGACTTTTTAGAGTCTGAAAATTACCATAATTCAAACCTATGACTTTTAAAAAGAAAAATATTTTCAAATTAAATATAAAGAAAAATAGTTCTATAATCTAATGCTTGGTTTAAAATTACAGGCTGTTGTAGCAATGGTAGCAGATCCAAACACTGGTATAGGATTTTCTTATGGAAAGGTTCATTTCAAAAACTCTATCTTCACTGCGTTTTCACAATGGTACTGTGGCATTTGTGTCATCCTTGATTCTCTTTTATAAAGGAAACAGATTCTGTCTGTGCTCAGAATACTACAGCCTCAGAAAACAAATGTCGTCACTCAGATTCTTGAGTTACCTATAGCTTATTCTCCTCAGGATTAGTCAATTAGGAGAGAGGAACAACATTAACAAGTACTGTAAGCACATCTGCTATAAGGGACTTAAATTGGTTTTTTTTTTCTTTATTTTATTTTATTTTATTTTAAAAAGACTAAAACAAAACAAAGCAAACCAAAATAAAACAGAACAAAGTAGAGCAGAGTAAAACACTGCAAAAAACACAGGATTTCAGAACAAGACAGCAGAAAATCAACAGTGGCTACCATAATATCTCTTGTTCTCTTCAAAATAGTTGTCCATAACTTCACACACAATAAGTTAATACACATCAAAATAGTATAAAAGCAATTAAAACACAAGAATGAGAGCCTTAAGGGTTTTTAAGACCAGACACTAGGAAATCAGTCAAGGCTACCATAATGTTTGCTGCTTTCTTCAAAATAGCTATCCATATCTTCATACTTATTGGAATCAAATTATTGAAAACAGACTAAAACCAGTGAAAACCAAGAATAAAAGCAATACTGGCTTTTGAATCAAAATGATAGTAAATCATCAAAGGCTACCAAGGTGTCTCGTTTTCTTCAGTGTAGTTCTTCATACTATCACACATACTAAAATCACTCTTGTAAACACTTTAGGTGAAGTTGTAGGCACATGTAAACCTATACATGTACATCTATCCTTTCTGTGTTAGAGGAAAAAACAAAACAACAAATAAATAACTTAAAAACCCAAAACAATAACAATGTAGGCTTTCAAAACATGGTGGTAGGAATGTAACAATTCTTGTTGTTTTGCATAGTTATCTTCATAAGTCTTATGTGAATTACCAGATATAGTCATGAAAAATTGATTTAATCCTACAAATGTTATCTGTTTTGACCCAAGAACTAATAGAATTAGTAGTACAATCATCTTAGTAATCTTAAGTGTATATATATATATATATATATATATATATATATATATGAATTTATAGTTTATTTCATTTCTCTTCCATCCTTTCTTTTTCCCTGAATTATTTTTGCCTCTTTGAGCAGTTTCTTACCTTTTCACAATCTTTATTGAAGATTTTGTATCTCATTTACTCTTTCAGTTTCTTATACTAGGGAGGGAGACAATACAGCATTTACACATGTGAGTTTGATTTATTTCACTTATGAGCATGGTCTCAAGTCACATGCATTTACTTATAAAAGCCTCAGTGTGGTCTTACTTTATAGCTGAGTAGTATTCCATTGTATAAATATACCACATTCTTTTATCCATTCCTCAGTTGATGGGTATTTGCGTTATTTCCAGTGCTGCTACAAATATGGGTGCACATATATCACTGTGATATGATGTTTTTAGTTCTGCTGAGAATATGCCCAGAAGTAGAATAGCTGCATCAAATGTGACCTCCCATCCCAGCTTTTTGAGGAACCTCCACACTGATTTCCACAGTGGTTGCACCAGTCTACACTCCCTCCAGGAGTACCGAAGGATTCCTTTTTCCCCACAGCCTCTCTAGCATTTGTCATTGGTGGTTTTCTTGATCTTGGCTATTCTTTCTGGAGTGAGATGGAATCTCTGTGGTTTTAATTTGCATTTCTCTAATGTCCAATGATACTGAACATTTTTATGTATTTATTTGCCATCTGAATTTCTTCATCTGAGAAATGTGTATTCATCTTAGATGCCCATTTTTTGATTGGGTCTTTGAATTTTGAGGGTCTGATATTTTTAAATTCTTTATATGTTCTAGATAGAAATCCTTTGTCTGAGGAACAGTTGACTATGATTTTTTCCCAATTTGTGGGTTTTCTTTTCACTCTGTTGGAGATTTCTTTTGACATGCAAAAACTTGTTGATTCTGGGAAGTATTTCCCATGCAATTTTATTTTTGTTCATGAATTCTATGCCTACCCCCCTGGCTTCAAGATTCCTACTTACTTTGTCTTCCAGTAGATTTAGTGTTTCTGTTTTAATATTTAGATCTTTGATCCATTTTGACTTTAGCTTAGTACACAGTGATAGGCATGATCTACTTTTAATTTTAGGCATATGGAAACCTGTTTTTTTCACCACCACTTGGTAAAGATGTTATCTTTCTTCCAGTGAGCGTTTGTGGCCCTTTCGTCAAAGATAAGGTGGCTGAGTGTGTTTGAACGTTGTGATTGTATCTTCTGATCTATTCCATTGATATTCTGGTCTGTTTTTATCCCAGTATCATGCTAATTTTATCACAGCAGCTTTGTGGTATAACTTCAGGTCAGGGATTGTGATGCCTCCTGCCTTGCTTTTGTTGCCCAAAATTGCCTTTGCTACTCTAGGTCTCTTCTGGTTCAGATGAATTTTAAGAATGATTTCTCTAGATCTATTAGATATGCTAATGGTATTTTAATTGGAATTGCATTAAATCTGTATAACAATTTTGGGAGAATGGCCATTTTCACAATGTTTGTTCTTTTTATCCATGAACAAGGAATGTCTTTCCATTCTCCGAGATCCTCTTAAATTTCTTTTTTCAGGGTACTGTAATTTTCACTGAAGAGATCTTTTGCTTCCTTTGTTAGATTGATTCCTAAGTATTTCATTTTTCTTGATGCTACTGTGAAGGGTGTGGTTCCTCTTGTTTCCCTCTCAGTGAGCTTGTTGTTTGTGTACAGGAATGTTATTGATTCTTGAGTGCTGACTTTGTATCCAGCTACATTACTGAATTTGGTTATTACATCTAGAAGTCCTTCAATGCAGTTTTGGGGGTCTTCTATATAGAGTATCATGTCATCTGCAAATAATGATACTTTAACTTCTTTCTTTCCTATTTTTATTCCTTTTATTTCTCTCTCTTGTCTAATTGCTCTGGCTAGTATTTCTAACACTATATTGAATAGGAGTGGTGATAGTGGAGAGCCTTGTCTTGTTTCTGATTTTAGAGTGAAAGTTTTCAATTTTTGACCATTTAATATGATGCTGGCTGTTGTTTTGTCATAGATGGCTTTTATCAGATTGAGGTAAAGACCATCTATTATAATTTTCCATATGGTTCTTATCACGAATGAGTGTTGGATTTTATCAAAAGCTTTTTGTGTGTCTATTGAGATGATTCTGTGATTCTTACCTTTGGCTCTGTTGACATGATGTATTACATTTATGATTTGCATATGTTGAACCATCCCTGCATTCCTGGGATAAATCTCACTTGGTCATGGTGTATGACCTTTTGATGACTTGCTGCATTCTGTTTGTCAGTTATTTTATTGAGGATTTTTGCATATCTGTTCACTGGGGAGATTGACCTGTAGTTCTCTTTTTTGTTTGGGTCTTTCTCTGGTTTTGGTATTAGGGTAATATTTGCTCCCCAGGAATGAGTTAGAATTAGTTGCTTCCCTTTAAATTTCATTGAAGAGTTTGAGGAGTGTTGGCATTAAGTCTTCCTTGAATTTCTTGCAGAATTCAGCTGTGAATCCATCAGGACCTGGGCTTTTCTTTGTTGGTAAGGTTCTAAATACATTTTCAACTTCATTTACTGAAATTGGATTATCCAGCAGTTTTACATCTTCTTGATTCAGCTTTGGTAATTCACATGTTTCTAGGAATCTGTCCATTTCTTCTATGTTATCAAACCTATGAGAGTAACGATTTTCAAAGCAGGTGTTGATGACCTTTTGTATTTCCACTGGGTCTGTAGCGATTTCACTCTTTTCATTTCTTATTGCCTGAATTTAAGTTTTTTATTTAATAAGATTGGCTAGTGGCTGATCAGTATTATTTATTGTTTCAAAGAGCCAACGCTTTGATTCATTAATTCTTTGTATTATTTTCTTAGTCTCTATTGCATTGATTTCCACTCTGATCTTTATAATTTCCTCTTTTGTTTTTGCTTTGGGCTTGGCTTGGTCTTCTTTTTCTAGACATTAGAAGTGTAACATCAGGCTGTATTCTGTTTTCCTGATGTGAGAATTCACTGCAATAAATTTCCATCTGAGGACTGCTTTCATTTCATCTCACAGATTCTGGTAAGATGTAGTTATATTTTCATTTGCTTGTAGATATTGTTTTTTTCCTCTTTTTATTTTGAAGGTAGTACAATACAACAGAACAAAACAGAACAAAGCCAATTGAGACAATGTAGTGAAATTGGTACAGAACTTCACAGCAGGACATAGGGATAATGGTAATAGGTACCATAGTATATCTTGTTATCTTCACAGTAGTTGTCCATTCAAGCAGGTATAGCAAAATCAAACCAAAAACAGTACATTATAAAACCAATTGAAAGAGAATATTGAATAGAACAAAACAATAAGAACAAAGCAAAACAGTGAAAACAATATTTGCCTTCAAAGAGATGATAGAAATCCCACATATTTGCTATATTGCATATGGTCATCCTCTAAAGAGATGCTCAGACCTCTGGCTCCCAGTTGCTAATGGGGGGTAGGAGGTGGTATGTTTGATTCTCAGCCCCTCCACCCATAGGCTCATGGGAGACATTGACTGATTCTCTTCCTGGCTTGCTCACAGCTTGCTTGAGCCACGGCTGCTTACCAGGAAGGCAGGCAGGTTGCTTTCTTGCTCAGCACTCTAAGTTCCATCATGGTTGGATCTTGAGAAACGCTGACTGGTTCTCTTCCTGGCTTGCCCACTGCTGCTTGTAGATATTGTTTAATTTCTTCTGTGACCCATTGGTTGTTTGGGAGTGTATTATTAATTTCCATGTGTTTGTGGAGTTTTTGCAGTTTCTTTTGTCATTAATTTTCAGTTTTATAGCACTATGATCAGATAATACGCATGGGATAATTTAAATTATTTTGCATTTACTTAAGCATGTTCTATGGGCTAGTGTGTGGTCTATTTTAGAGAATTTACCATGTGCAACTGAGAAGAATATATATTCTGTTGTTGTTGGGTGGAACACTATGTACACATATACCAAGTCCATTTGTTCACAAGTTTGATCAAATTCTGTTATTTCTTTACTGACTTTCTGTCTAGTTGATCTGTCTCTTTGTGTCAAAGGAGTGTTAAAGTCTCCTGTTCTAATTGTGTTATTGCTCATTTGATTTTTCATTTCTATTAATATTTGTTTTCCATAGCGAGGTACTCCCATATTTGGTGCATATATAGGACTGTTATCTCTTCCTCTTGAAGTTTTCCCCTAACTAATATGTAGTGACCTTCTTTATCTCTTCCGATCATTTTGGTTTGAAGTTCACATTGTCTGCAAACAATGCTTTTTTGGTGGCGAGGGGGAGTTCCTGTTGCGTGAAGTATTAATTTCCATCCCTTGACTTTCAGTCTATGAATTTCCTTTTGGGTTTGAGGGGTTTCTTGTATGCAGCATGTGGTTAGATGTTGTCTCTTGATCCAATTTTCCAGTCTGTTTCTTTTAATGGGTGAATTGAGGCTATGACTGATGTATATTGGCTCATTTTGTCATGTTATCTTTCTGCTGTTGGCTCTTTACATTTCACTTCTCTTTAATTGTCTGCCCTGCTTAGTGGCTTTTTTCTGTTGGTGTTCTTGGAGCTGTAGTTGTTTGTACATATATCTAGAATATCTTTCAGCATTCTTTGCAGTGTTGGTTTGGTGGTCATGAAATTTTTCAGCTGTTCTTTGTTGTGGAAGCATCTTATTTCTCCATCAATGTTGAAGAACAGTTTTGCAGAGTACATCAATCTGGGTTGGAAGTTATTTTCCTTTAGCATTTGAAACACTTCCCTCCATGCTCTTCTTGAGTTCATTGTTTGTTGAGAAGTCCACTGTGATTCGGATGGGCTTTCCTTTACAGGTGATCTGTCTCTTTTTTCTGACAACTTTTAATATTCTGTTCTTATGTTGAATTTCTGGGATGGTGATTATTATATGTCTGGGTGTAGATTTATTTTGGTTATGGCTATTTGGAGTTCTATATGGTTCAATTATCTGTATGTCAGTTTCCTTTCCCATGTTTGGGAAATTTTCTGCTATTATTTCTTTGTGTGGTCACCTTCTTTTTCATTTAGAACTACCAATTTTATATTATTTTTCTTTGCATTGTCTTGCAACTGTTGAATTTTTATTTCCTGGTTGCTTGTTATTTTTAACATATCTTTCTTTTCTTGTTCTCTGGCTGCAATGCTGTCTTCTAGGTCTGAAAGTCTATCCTCACATTCACTCATGTGGTTTTGCCAGCTTTTGACGGTATTTTTGATTTCCTAGATGTCTCCTTGAATCTGTTTCATATATTCTACTGTTTTCTTATGTTGCTCATGCAAGGCTTCCATCTTTTTTCAGCGCTCCTTGATTTTTTTAGCTAGGTTTTCTTTAGATGTGTTCAACATTTCTTTTATTATGTTTATCATTTCTTCTTTTACCTGGAAGATTATTTCTGGTTTCAGTTCCTTTATAGCTACATGGAGTTGCTTCTTTATTTCAGTTGCTATCATTTCAGAAGTTTCAGGTGTAAGGCTGACATATGGCTTGTTTGAGATGAGCTGGAGGTTTGAGGTTGCATTTTGCTCTTTTGTTTTGTCATTTTCCTGTGTTCCCTGGTTCCTAGTGGCACTTAGAGACTCTCCAGATAGGAGTGTGAATACCAAGTGGACTTTTAGCACTTCCCATGTGGCTCACTGAAGTGCCCCAGCCGCTTGAAGTCACTGGGCAGGGCCCTACCAAGTTCTGGGTGGTGTAGTAAGGCTGAATTGTATGTTAAGTGTACTGGGCAGGCACGCAGCTCATGCCACATGGCACAACAAAGCACCCCAGCTTCTTGGGGTCTCTGGGTGTGGTTCCACCAGGTTCCAAGCAAAGACTCACCACTGCAGAGCTAGGTAGGGATCACTGTGGTAGGCTTCAACTCACAGCTCCCAGTTACCTGGAGAACACTTGGTGGGGACCAACCAGGATGCAAGTGATGACTTAAAGGTCCCACAGTGTTCAGGAACACTGGGAGGGGCTTAACAGGTTCCAAGAAGAGTCCCATGGCTGTAGAGTTAGGTAGGGATCACTGGGCAGGCTTCAGCTCACATGCAGAATTTCCCTGCTACCTGTAAATCACTGGGCAGGGCCCATCCAGGACTACAGTGATGACCAGAGGTCCTTCGGTGCTCTGGGATGCTAGGTAGGGACTTACTGGGTTCCAGGCAGAGTCCTGTGGCTACACAATTAGGTAGGGATCACTGTGGCAGGCTTCAACTCACACACAGCAGATCTGTGTTACATAGAAGTCCCTGGATGATGTCTGGCCAGGACTGGAATGATGACCCAGAGGTCCAACAGTGTTCCAGGATGTTGGGCAGAGGACAACCAGGTTCCAGGCAGAGTCCCATGGCTGCAAAACTAGGTAAGGATCTCTGTGGCAGGCTTCAGCTCACACGCAGTAGCTCCCTCTAAAGGACTTAAATTGTGATCAGTGTTTCATTTTTATAGATAGCCTGCAACTCAGACTGAGAGATAATCTTCAACTCTTGTCTCATATTGGTAACAAAGGAAATCCTTTCTGTAACAGAAATGCCAGTGGAGACCAAGGATAATTTTGTGACATCCCATAGCTTTCTGGCTACCAAGGCTCCTAGCAAATTGAAGCTATCTATACAATTTCCCTGGGAGAGACACAGTCTCAGAGGATACTGTGACTCTTGGCACAAGGCTAAACTGGATCAAATTACTGTCTCACTAGTAAACTTGACGTGACTTCAACCTGTGGCCAACTTTGCAGAACTAACAACTGAGTCCCAAGGCTCTGGGTTTGTGTGCCTTGTTTAATGGCTACTCAACTTCAGTTTTACAAAATGAAAAGATGTATCAAGACGGATGATGACAGAACACAACACTGAATACCTTGAACACTATGGAACTGCTCCTTAAAAATGACTGAGACAAGCTTTATTCTATATGCATCTTTCCACAATAAAAAATGCTTGGAAAGAAAATTTTGCCTTGAAAATGGTGACTCCTTCTAGCTGGAAGTCAATGTAATGAGAATTGTCTTTTCTGGCTCTGAATAGATAATAGTTGCTCCGATAATCATTCTACTTTTAATTTACGAAAGTCCTTACTAATACGGAAGAACCTCAGATCTAGCAATACCCCTGATCACCGCCTCCACAGCTTTGCATTTTGTCTTTGGGTTACCCTGAACTTCTTTCAAATTGAAAATGGCTTGTCTGTCTCACCACCAAAAGAGTAGTTTTTCTTCCAGCCCCCTACCAAATGGGTGACTGTTTCACCTTTAAGATCTCAATCTTGTGGCCCTGAAGGAAGGCCAGCAGATCGCTGTAGCTACTGGTTTCAAACAGGAGCCTAAAGAGAATTCTTTCTGTGATCTGTTGGCCATTTCAGAACTTTGAAAATGTAATGGTCAATTCATCAGAAAGAAATAGCAGGTGAGTGTGGCAGACTTTCAGCAGCCTGCGGGAGAGAGACCCTGGCGCCTGGGGACCTGCACCTTGCAGTTGATTCGGGGTGCCGGGAGAACAAGGAACTCCTCCCCTCTCTGGGGGGTGGCTGTGATCCTGCCGGCTCCCGGGCTGAGCATCAGACATCTCATGCCCTCCTGTCCCCTGTCCCGTGTTCGCCCCCCCACCTTAGCAAGTGGGAGCCAGTTAACTACACATCTTGTAAAAAGATTGGCTATGTTATTTAGTATGAGCTCCCCATATGCAAAGATAAGGACAACCATTTGGAAGAAAACAAGAGACAATATGACAGATAGTGAAGCTCTCTGGTTATCTAGCTTTGAAATTTATGCTTTCTTATGTCCCATTCTGTTCTGTTCTGCTTTGCTGTGTTTAATTTTACCCCTTTAAAATAAAAAAAAATCTCAACCTTGATATCACCTGTCCTATGAAAATTGAATAACTTTATTCTAGGTTACGCAGTATTCGAGCTGCTGTCTAGCTCCTCAGAAGACAAAATCTTGGTAGCAGGAAGTGCTACTTTTTAACTATAACAAAAAATTGTTAATCTATGTTGAAAGCTTTTGTTAATTCTCATTAGTTCCCCCTCTCCAAGGACTCATTAGGCTGTCCCTCTATAACTTTCAGGTTGACTAGTAGAGAGGACTAACTTATTCAACGTTGTATCTTCAATATTTAGTATAGCCTAGAATACAGCAGCCTCTCAATTACTATATAGGAGATATATCAGTAATTAATTAATTAATTTTTAAAACACCATATGAAACAGAAGGTAAAGTAGGATTTGGGCCAAATAGTAAAGTATGGTCTCGAAATTGTTACCCTGGCAAAAAAGAGCTTATGATTTACCTATTTCTTGAAAAAATTTCATTGTATTGATAAACAGGTTGGAGAGACGTTGATGAATCACCAACTAAGCAGAGAACCAGGCAGACCAAGCATAACTACCGCACAGCACATGTATTAATACTATGTTCATTTTGTAGAAGTTGGGAAAATGAGGCACAGAGTAGCTAATTAGCTTCAGAAAAGCTAATAGAAAGTCAGGATTTAAGTTTAAAGAGAGGGCTTATATCACAATAAAACTCTTGCCATTTTAGCTAAAGACAAGAGGTTTAGCATCCAAAAAATGAGAAACAGAGTCAATAATATTAAGATTTTGGCCCAGAATTGAGTTCCTTGGTCCAATGTGTTAAGAATAGAAAATATCTCTACCTGATTCTCTGTCAATGAATATAGAATTATGAGCATAGAAATCCCCCTTAAATGGACAAAAATACTACAATTTCAAGAACAATTAATTTCACCTTTACTGCTAAGAAAATAAAATCAAAGAATGTTAAATTCTGAGTGTTCTTTCTGGATCCTAAGTTTTTATTTGTTTTTTATTTTTGCTTTTGGCCTTGAAACAAGGTTTCTTTATGTACTCCAGGCTGACCTTGAACTCACTGTGTAGCCCAGACTGTCCTTGAACTCCTTACCTCAGCCCCCCCCAAGTGCTGGGATTTCTAGTATGCACTACCATTCCTGGTCCTGATGTTAAATGTTGATATTAGATATTATGAGAAATTCACAAAACACCTGCTTTTTTTTATTTAAAAGAGAATAAAGCAAAAGGGGGCAGTACAGAGCAGATCAGAAGAGGACAACATAGGCAACACAGTACTTTACATTAAGTCAACTGGACATCAGCAGTATCTAACACCATATCTCTTACTCTGCTATAGTTGAGCATAGTTTCAATTACAATTATATCAAACATAACACAATAGTATAAAGCCATGCATAGAGTGAAAGAATTACAGGGCTTTCTGAACCGAATAACAGAAAATGATCAATGGGTATTATAATATCTCATTTTTGATAAAAAAAGAAAAAAATTTGTTTGAACTATCACACATATTCAAATTCCAATAAGACACAATGTGGTAGATAGAACCAATGGTAATAGAACAAAAAAAGCATGGTAGGACTTCTAAGAAGGATAATATTAAATCAGCA
>PVJX010022454.1:0-30530 GCA_004027295.1 Dolichotis patagonum
CCTGGGAGACTTCCTGGGGGTGAAGGGCGGGGCTACGGGCCCAAACAGACCTGGCCCAGATGCTGATCTCCAGGCAGTTCGCAGTCCCAAAGAGTTGCACCGAGATGCAGGTCTGCGCAGACTTTTGATCCAAACAGCCCAGGCCACTCTACGGGTCCAAGACTTTTGGGTCCCAAAGAGACAAGCCTAGATGCTGCTTTCTGGGAGACTTCCTGGGGCTCCAAGTACCTTTTCTGACAGTGTATACTGTATGATTGCACCAGGAAAAAGAAAATGCTCTTTGGGTTTCCGATCTTCCTACTTTTTAGTTTAAGCTGTTTTAGTCCTTATTTTAATAAAATTCATATTAGTATTACACATTAGTCTTGAACTATTTATACTGGGAAAATACACACCAATTTGGTGCTTGAAAAAAAGACTTTAAATAATCTTTTCATCTGGTTTGCTTCCTGGTGTGGATTGACTGTATGTGCCTGTGTTCATCATGTATTGAAATCTGAATTCCCAAAGTGATGGTAGTAGAAGATAAGGGTTAGAGGGTGATTATGCTGTGAGGGCGCAGCTCTGATGAATGTCATTAGTGCATCTATAAGAGTCCCCAGAGATCTGCCTTTACAGTGTGCGTGTGAAGTACAGCAGATAAACAGCCATGTGTGAACTAGGAAGGAAGCCCGCACTGGACACTGAATCTGCTGCCACCTTGACACGGGACCGCCAGCCACCAAAGCGTGAGAAATAGCTTCTGTGGTTTATAAGCCACCCAGCTTATATTTTGTTATAGGATCTCAAAGTGACAAAGACATTTCTCCATTGTTCATATTATTTTGCTCATATTATTTTGCCATTTAGCAAACTAAGAATTAATTCTGTTTTTGTTTAACTTCAGGATTCAATTTTGTTTATATTAGACTTGTTTCCTTAAAAAACACTTGTAAAGTATGTACTTACATAAACATAATTTTATTTGTTTTAACTAAAACGTAACTACAATCTATAATCTCAGTGATATTGCTACTATGTAACACTTTGGAAGGCGTTTATTCTTAGAAATACAAACTGCCTTCTGGAAAATTATATTCTCTTGAAGAAAGTAAAAAATGACACCTGTAGAACTGGTTATTTATAAAATTTTATTAAATAGCTACATTGAATTTTAGACTTTCATGTAATTTATGGACTCAAATGCATAATTTTTTATATGAAAAAATAAACTGCTAGGTAGTGCAAGGTCACTCAATGACAAATGGTTGAAAAGGCACAAAAACACTTTCTAGTCTAGGATTCTTCCTGTAATGCTTTATACTGGCTAGAGAAGTTCTAATCTAATAAACATTTTCAAGTGCAGTACTTTATAGTAAAATGAAAATTAAATTTGACACTGATATTTCTAAGGTCCAGGTCAAATTACTCACTAGACACTTGACTTTGTAGGTATTTCATTTCCAACTCTAAGTAGCTAAGTTACATTTTGCAAGTTTTTCTACTTTTCCTCATTTTTCTCCTCTATGAGCAAGTAAGCAGTTAAAGTTAACTTTATTGTGATACCCAGTTATAAAAAGAATCAGGTCTCTGAGTAAAAAGTCAATCTGCTCATACACTATATTCTTTCCTCAGTTAAGCTCTAATATGTCACTCATGCAAGTATTTTCCACTATATTTTTACCATCTGTCTTAGATGTAACTCTCTGAACATTCTCTTGAAATTATTTTTCTGACTTCACTTTCTATATCCTAATCTATGTCTTCTATTACCATGGGACATTAAATTTGTGTTGTTATAAATAATAATATATTTTTAAAGTATAAGAGAGATGGTAGAGGGTTATAGAGTTTATACGTCAGTAATAACTTTTTAGAAAACAATTATATCTATCATTTTATATCAACAAATCAAAATTATTGACAAATATTAGAAAGTAACAGATGCCCACATGCACACACACACATAGCCACATACAAAGTGAGTCCTAAATCTTGACTTTTTGATTTCTTTTTATCTCACTCTAGAACTGAAAAAGTTCTAGGCAACTGAACATGTGATATTCTTGTCAACTGCAAATAATATGAATCAAATCCAACTGTCACAAAATGTGGAGTTTTTTCCTCCTACTTGTTGCTCAATTCCTTGAAATGTGGACTGGTAGTAAAATGTAAAAACCCTTTTATCTAGAAATTTTTGATACAGTGTTACTATTTGAAGTAGGTTTTGTCTAAAGTAATTGAAAATGATTTTAGCAAAAAATGTGCTAATGTGATACTTGAAAATGGTTCCTCATGAAAATTATATGCCAATTCAAATTATTAGTATAACACAATACTTAAAGTCCCTGACTTTATCTGGCAAGTGATAAGTGACACTTGAATTAATGTGAAATCAAATTCTTAAAACAAGTACTATTCTGGACACCTTCCTCGTTTTCTAAGAGACCTTATGTGTAATTTCAACAGCACTAGTTGCAAATGACATCCCTGTGCAAATAGTCTGTAGTTTTCTTATAAGTGAGTACTTTGTATGAAATTTTGATCATAATTCCTAAAATGATTCTATTTCATTTCAGCATTATCTTTTTTATTAATCAAGAGTGACAAATAATTTTGAATATAGTCACTAATCCTAGAAAGCTCATTGGTGGGTTGTTTGTGCATTTATTAGGAATAATAATCACTCAGGAGCAATCATTGCTTGATTTGTATTTATTAAAAACATAGCAACTGAAAAACACTAACACATAAGCATAAGCCAAAGCAAAAAATGACATTTGTCAATAATTATGCCAATACAAGACTATGCTCAAGATATAACTTGCCTTCTGAAGGGATTTCTTAAATGGTAGAAGTCCTAATATTTATAAATTAATCCCTTTTAAGCATGAGTCCCCATCTCATAGCTTTGAAGCCTTTCAATGTTTTCAATCATCAGTTGGAATGGTTTTATTCTGTTTTGTTTGACTATATCATGCATGATGATATGAACAGCTGTTTTGAAGAAAACAAAACATTATGACAGCTATTGCTGATTTAATATCATCCTTTTTAGAAGTCCTACCAAGCTTCTATTCTTCTACTACCATTGGTTCTATTTATCACATTGTGTCTTATTGGGATTTGAATATGCGTGATAGACAAAATTTTCTATCGAAAATGAGATATTATAGCACCCATTGATCATTTTCTGTTATTCGGTTCAGAAAGCCCTGTAATTCTTTGACTCTTTGCATGGCTTTATACTATTTTGTTATGTTTGATATTATTGTATTTGAAACTATGCTCAACTATAGCAGAGTAAGAGATATTGTGATAGCTACTGTTGATGTCCGGTTGTCTTAATGTAAAGTACTGTGTTGCCTATGTTGTCCTGTTCTGATCTGCTCTGTACTTCCTTCTTTTGTTTTATTCTTTTTAAAATAAAATTTAAAAAATAAAAATAAAAATAAATTAATCCCTTTAATTTACTGACTTCTAGGACTTTATTGTAGTTAGCATGATTTGTTATTATTATTTAACTTATATTATTATTATTTAATTTGTAGCCATATCATCAACTGACAAATGAAATTTAATTAGCTAAGGTATAATTTATAAATAATAAAGATATACATGTTTAATATATAAAACAGTTTGACACGTATGCAAATTAACTGTTAACATAGATACCAGCTGTTTATCAGATATAAACAGTCATCAAGTTTTTGTTTTGAAAAAATTTAAGAACTACTTTCTGATAAATTTTAAAGTATGTAATTCAATATTATTAACTATAGTCACCATGTAATACAATAGATCTTTACAACTTATTTGTCTCACATGCAAATTTGTACAATTTGCCCAATATCTTTCCATGGAAGCAGGAAGAATGCTTTATTTTTAAGAAAACTTTTCATAACTTAAATACTTCTGATATTTTTCTCAGAAGAAATTAATGTGTGTTTGTATTTTCAAATCAAACCTAAATTCGTAATTTTGCAAAATGAAACTAAATCCTACCCTAGAGTCCAGTGTCACCTTGCCTTCACCCTGCAAACATATTTGAGAGTCCAATTGCTTACTAAAAGGAACCTACTTTTTATCAGCAATCTGTCTCAGAGATGTGAGGAAGGGCTAGAGTTGGACGCTTGCACAGGAGTGTCCAGGAATGTCAGGACCTATGGTTAATAAGCTTGGGAGGGTCCTGGTAACTAGGTCATTCACTCCTGTTCCTCAGGCAAAATACTTTCTACAAGTGCAAAGACAATGTCATTTCTTTCCCAGTCATTATATGTTACACTTAAAAGTATTTTTAGAAAGGTTTTAAGTATAAGGAATATGAAAACAATGTTTTATTTCTCTACAAACCTCCACGTTATACTTAACTTTTTCGTTACAAAAGGATGAACTGATTATACGGTTGCTTGAATCTAGCATACTTTGCATACTTCCTCTTTTCTCCTAACTTCGTGAAAATGAACATGGTTCTAAACTCTATGAACCTGATTTCACCTCATGAACACATCAAGTTTTTCAAACAGTATGGAAACTAAGTATTTTGCTGTTAACTCATAAAGTTAATTATGTGCTCCTGTACAAACATCAAATTCCTCTTCATTTCCAAGGTGTAGTCACAAAACATAGTGAAGGTTTAATTCAAATATTATTACAGTACAAGATACAAAGTCACTAATCCTCCCTAAATATTCTCTTTCACTTAAACACATTTATTCCATTGCTCCTGTCACTTTCCAAGGTAGTTCTGAAAGTCCTCTGTCATGAGTGTTGAGCTGTTGCCCTGGTGTCCCGAGTTGATTCTAAATGACTGTTCAACTTTGATTGTCATTTTGAAACTGAGGAAAGAGCCAGAAGACAGATGGGGCAGGATTCAGTGAATACAGCTGATAAGGAGATGCCTTCATGTTTCTGCTTCATAGAAATTGATATAAATGTTTGATCAATGACAGATGGTTGGTCTGGGATACAGCTTAGTGGCACAGCACCTCCTGGAAAATGCAAGGTTGTGAGTTCAATTCCTAGTACAAAACAAAAACAAAAATGATGGATGGTCAGAATGTATGAGGAATATTTAAATTAAAAATTATTATAATAAAACACAGACTGCCATTAATCTTTAGTACAATATTATCCCCTCTTAAACAGACTTATTTAGTCTTTCTTGGCAATATGTCTGCTATTTTAAAATAGTAAATAGTTCTTTTAAAATATTAAATAGTCACCATATTTATCAATCAAACCTTGTACATTACTTGAAACTACTAAATTTAATTTGAGACTCACTTAGAACTATTTAAAGTTATTGCTAGCTTAAATGTGAAAGGCTGGGGATTTAGCTTAGCGACATAAATGCCTGCCTTGCAAGTGGATGGTCATGAGTTTGATTTCCCCGTACCAAAAAAAAAAAAAAAAAAAAAGTGAGGTACAAAATTTATTTGTTACCAATTCAGTACAGAAAGATTAATTGAAATATCTTGACTGACATGATTGTGGGTTGACTGTGTATTCAAGAAACATTTTAAAAACGATTCTTGTTACTACTCATTTATTCATTTATTTCATATTTTTAAGAAATTTTATATTAAATATTTTAAAATTTTCAGCCATATTCAAACAGTGCATGCTTATGTTCTAAGATTAAACAAACAATACATATATACTTCACATAGAAAGCTAACTAGTTTTCAAATTTTGTACAACAGGGTTCAGGAAACTTCTGCAAAAAAAAAAAAAATAGGAAGGCCTTCTGACATTCCGGGGTCTTTTGCAACTACTCATCTCTGCCACTATAGAAAGAAAGTATCCATAGACAACATGTAAAGGCCTGGGCAGGGCTGTGTCCAATCCAGTTTTATTAACAAGACAACCAGAGGGCCTGATGTAGCCATGGACTCAGTTTGCTGATTCTACCTCCAAATCTAGAATTTAATTACTATTTATCTCTTAATTTTTTTCCCTTAGAAATGTAAGGTGTTTTCTCATGCCTATAAAATATCTTTAATATAGAAACAGATAATCTGACATATATTGATCAATGATATTTTATAAAACTAATAATGTCATAAATCTGTTTTAAGAAGTATATTCAAACAATATCTTAATATATTGCTATTATTTATTATGGTTTATATATAGTTTAATATGGTTAAACTTTAAATAGTAAACTGATTCATTTTATTATAAATCATAAAATACTAAATGTTATAACAAACACAAATTAAAACTGAAATGAGAAAGCTAGATATATGAGGGACTAATAAAGCAATATGACTAATACCTAAACTGAGGTATAAATATCTAGCTAAATTTCCAGGCTATCATCTCTGTCATGTCTGTATGTATATTTATTGGTTTTATGAGTCTTGATATCTGTTCTTTTAGAGAATGCTGAAGTCTGATTTAAAGATAATTCACTCTATATCACCTTTCTTGAGTAGGTTAAAATAGGATTCACTTTAGGATTAATTCACATCTTTTCCAAGATACAATCTGAAGTTTTGCTGATTCTTCCAAATATTCAACATATCATTCACTCTCACTGGTCAAAATCTGAACATCTTTTACCAGTGTGTTCTCAGAAAATTGCTCTTAGAAAATTGTTGTTTTCTTGTTCTTATGCAGTTGTGCCCAATCTATATACATTTTATTTCTTAGGAGAACACTCCAAAGAGATATCACGCACTTTGGAAGCTTTTTGTAAAATAGCACCCTTGTTTCTGATACTCTGCTCTTCAAATTCCAGCCTCCTTGCTTTCCCTAAACTGCGATCTCTGCCTTTTCAACTCATCAGGCCACCCTGATCCTCGAGGTCCTCCTCCTCTGCTGGCATAAGAAGTTACTTCTCAGCAGAAAATTGCCGTTTACAGGATTCCTTCTTGTGTTTCCCTTCTCTCATCGGCCGCAACCATAGATTGACTGCTCTTCAATATTTGAAAACCACTGCATACAGATTTTTCTAATTTTATAGTTGTTTACAGCAAAGAGAAAAGTAAAATACCGATTGTTTCATGATAAATGAGAACAGGAAAATTAATTTGTGGTTCAATATAAGAAATTCACATGTATTAGGTCAAGTTTATGTTGAAGATTTATCGGTTTTGTGAAAACAGGAGACTTTGCTTATCTTTTTTTATATGAAATAACAACTAAACTGTGCCCCCAAATTATCCTCAATACCTGTAAAGTTGTTTTAAGTATTTATTGTCTTACATAAAAAGCAGTATTATCCTTTCAAATACATAAATACATATGGTTCCAATACCCTTTAAAAGTACCAAAATCTGCCAGGGTGCTCCAAATTTCCTAAGGCAGTTTGGAATAGTACATGGAATATGACTTTTTTTGAATTTTTTAAAAAAATTTATTTAGAAAGAAAAAAACAACCAAACAAAACAGAAAAAAGGGTAGCAACAATACAGAATTCCAAAGGAAAAGAAGAAAAGAACAAAAAAAAACCCCACTAAGAAATCACTTGTTGATAAGTTACATACTGTCATCTTGGAAATAGTTGTTCAAGTTACAAAATTAAAGCATACAAAGTAGACACTCAAACAGTAAGACTATTAACAGTTCTGCTCAACAATCTAACAAAAACAGTAATATAATAATCTATCTTCCACACTTAAACATACATGCAGTTATATCCTTTAGAGCACTTTCTTTTGCTCTCTTTTTTACAGTAGCAATTATGCATTTTTGGTTTTATTACTTCTACAGTTCTTATTACTTTCTTATTTTAAAGAGAATAAAACAAAAGAGGGCAGAACAAAGCAGATCAGAAAAGAACAACATAAGCAACACAACACTTTACAATAAGACAACCGGACATTAACAGTAGCTGTCAAAATATCTCTTTCTCTGCTTTAGTTGAGCATAGTTTCAGATACAATAATATTAAACATAACATAATAGTATAAAACCATTCAAGAGAATGAAAGAATTACAGGACATTCTGAACTGAATAACTATAATTAATGGCTACTATAATATCTCATTTTCAATGAAAAGATTTGTTTATACTATCACATATATTAAAACCCCAATAAGATACAACATGACAGAACCGATGGTAATAGCAGAGTAGAAGCATGGTAGGACTTCTAAGGAAGACGATATTAAATCAGCAATGGCTGCCATAATGTTTTGTTTTCTTCAAAACCGCTGTTGATACCATCACACATAATAAAGTCAAACAAAACAGAATAAAACCATGGAATATGACTTTTGTATTTCTTCCTATGTGCTTTAAATCACCTCTCAATTACTTATAATATTTGATTTAATGTGAAATATATCAAAAATAGTTGTTTATATTGTATTGTATATATAGTCAAGAAGACAAATTCTATACATATTCATTAGGGATAATTTACTCACAAATATTTTCTATGCATGGTACGTTGACTTTGTGGGTGCAAGACTCGTAGATATTTAGGGCCATTTGTATTTGTAATCATTTGCTTGAACCCTAAAATTGTGAAACTTATGTAAGGATTGTGAAGATTTGACTTTACCAAAGGGCACGTCAGTTATAAAAGCAAACCTCTAAGAATGTCTGGCTTTGTATGTAAATTATATTAAAGAGCTTTCATAATGAATTAGAAATGGAAAATCATATTTTGACATTGCAGAATAAATTGACTTTACTGGATGACACACTTTATGTTTAGCATTGACATTGGGAAATGTTAATGTTATTGATATTAAAGTATATTTTCCTTGCCTATGCTATACAATACCGCCAGATTTCTTAAACTCCAGGATCAAATTATTAAACATGCCAAAAGAAGGGAATATTTTTCTGCCTCTTTGTTTTAGTAGACTAACAAAAATATACTAGAATAAAAGTAATAAATTATTTCAGACAGATTTAAAAACAGGTAAGAACATAATGTGCTAATCAATTTATTGGTACAATTCTGAGTTATTAACTTTTTCTTTACTCTCATAATGATTGTACTTTTATTCTACAGACCTTGAAAAAGTGTTATTAGACTGAAAGCTATGTAATCACAATACTTGCTTATCAGACCATCTTACCAAATAACTTTAAGCTGTAAAGAAGTGCATGTGACTTACACAGGATTGAGAAAGGCAATAACTGGGTGGTCTACATTATTTTTAGCACCCAGTCAGACCAGCTCCCTCAGTTTATGTTGCTAGTAGGTGTGTCCCGGGTGACTACTGGGGTGTGAGAATAAGTCATTCTTATTTTGATCATTTTCTCTATGATTCTCCCTTCTCTCCTCTTGCCCATATTCTGCTTCCTACTCCAATAACAGAAGGTGGAAGCCTCACAATAGGAAAAGAACAAGAACATGTGACTGAACGAAATACTGCTCTTTCTTCCCTGCCAATTACTGAACTTTATGTTTGAAAGACATAAACTTTCATTGTATTTTTCCACTGAGGTATGGGGTTATCTTTTATAGGATTACCTTGAAAATAATGACCTGCACAGACTACTCAACTTGTAATTAGAGGGACAGTGGTGGGAAATAGTATGATACAGATGGCATTTAATTATTCGCTGCGGCAATATTATTTCATGAAAGTAAAAAATTTTCCTGGATTTTAGACATTAAAGATTTTAGTGAGTGGAGAGAAGTCATCTGTTACTATAACCAAAGTAGTTCACATAACAGTTAAAAAACATCTAAGCCACTTGTCATAGTAAAGCTTTTCAATTGGGTAAAGAGACTCAGCAATTACAGGAGAAATCAGGGAAGAGTGTTACATTCTTCCCAAATAATACCCTAGATGACCTTGAACCCATTAAGCTGAGAGAGATGACATCAAGACAAAGAGTAAAAGAAATAAAGCAAAAAAATTATATCAATAAAATATACAGTTTCTTATGCATATAAATATATGAAAAGAGATCAGACACTAAATATAAATAGGGAATTGTTACACATGCACAATCCTATACACAGACCCACACATGCAAACACACGCAGTCCAGATAAAATCTTGAATCTTGAATAATTTGAAATTCAGCATAACTCCAAAACTTCCAAATTTATTTAAATTGGAAACCAACTCTGAATCTTGAGATACTCTTAGGAGAACATGTTAACAAATACTTCCTTCTGAATTGTCTACGGAATGAAATGGGCAAAGAGCAGAGTTTCAGAAATCATCTTTGGAATATAACCAAAAAACTTTAGCCCAAGGCAGAGGGCCCACAAAATGCCTGCCCGGTAGAATATTAAAATTGATAAGGACAGTTGACTAATTTGTTTCATCTTCATCTTCTTTTCAAGTAGGAGTATTTTTATTATTATAATTTTCCCATTCCTATTCCACCATTTCACATCAGGCATTAAGAACAGAGACAACATTTATTTAGTTATGCATTAGACACTAAACAGAACATGAAGACCATAAGGATGACAGAACATAAGGACATCACATTTTTTCAGAGATCCTGCACTATTCTTGATGCCATGAGTCACAGACAAGGGTTTTGACCACTTTCCTTGGGAAAGAAGCGCTCACTGTGGGAAGTGCGTACAGGAAGACACAGACTGGTGACCACAGGACAGACTTTGGTAAAGAACAGCTGATTGTTCACCAGGCCTGGTTCATTTTTCCCCCTGTGCATACTCCTTTTCCTTGTCCTCTCTTGACAGATATGACTGTTTACTGAATTGCATACACGGAAGTTGGGTAGATTTTCACGTATCATTTCTAAAACACCTGGGAGAATGGAGAAGGCAGTGAAAGGGTTCAGAAAGACGGATCCACAGGAGGAAAGGAGCCCGGATGTTTGAAGATCATGAAACACAGCATTTTTTAAAATCTCTTCCACACATTGATTAGACTTTGCAAGAAAGCACCTTGAAATTCTGTTACGCTAATTCTCTGAAACTTCAAGGCTTTCAGATTAAAACACCTACTGTTAGGCTTTGATGTGCCTAAAGACCCTTTCTTCATATTCACACAGAGCAATGTAGGAAAAAGCAACACATATCATGTTGATTCAAATGCTTGTCTCTGATATCTGGTATCTCAGGAAGGTAGAATGAAGTATCAGAATTGAAAAATTCTATTATTAACAGCTGCATTTATTGAGTAATCTGTATTCTGATCATGTGTTCGTTCACTCATTCAAAAATTTTAAAACAAGAACCTGCCACATGCACTGTATTTCCACAGATAGAAAGATGAACAGCATATACAAAAGTCCTTCTTTCATGATGTATGTGTCTTATGTCGGCCTCATGATAAGGTGATGGAGGTATTTATTCCATATATTTTAAATGATTGTATAATGGCTAAAAGGCTATAGAGCTTTCTCAAACTCTTAGTTAAAAGCAAATTAAACTCATATTCCTTTGACTCTAAAATTTTCAGTAACTTCACATATCTTAATATTGTGTAATTTAGTAGACATTAGTTCTTAACTTACCTAGAAATTGCCTCACTTATAGTTTAGATGCAATCATGCAGTGCACTGCATAGGACTGTCTTTGACATTCTAATATTTGGAGAAATCTTCCTTAAGATCCACTTAAGTCACAATGTATATTGCAGCTCATAAAAATCTTCTAATTGAGAATATAATTTGACTTAAAATATCATCAAATTATCCTGTATAATATATTCAAGAAGAGAAGCATGTTGGTAGGCTTTGAATTATTCAGGTAATTCCTTCATTTATTTTCCTATTTAACACATGATCAAAGTTTGAAACTCATTGATAACTTAAAGCATAATATGGCATAAATATAAACATAGAATATGGTAATCAGTGGTAAATTGTTGCTTTTCATTGCATATAGATTAATACTTTGAAAATGATTCCACATATCACTGCAAAATTTGGTGTGGACATTTCACCACATATGCTAAAAAACTGGTTGAGTAACGAACTATAAATTAGAAGGTAAAATCTTGATTGATTTTCCATTGTAATTGAAGTGTGAATGTGAGCAAATTAAAGGAATTTTATAGACTGGCTCCTTATAGACTGTTGGCAAGTTTTGAGTTGACTTTCAGTTTCTCACATAAAGCTGTTAGGGTCCGTACCCTTATGGCAGGTTTGACAAACGGTGCACTGAATGAAGCATTCTGACTACAAATAAAGAATTGTTACTCCAGGAGCAAATTGATTAGCATGGAGAAGAGTCACACCCCAATTTTGCTCTGCATATCCGGAGAAACTAATTACTGGAAAGGTTGAGGGAATTATAATAATCTGTTGGTTATTTTTAATATAAAACCATGATTATTTTAGTTTCATTTTGCCAGCAATTATTTTGTAATTAACAGAGCCAAAAGATGAGCTCTAGAGTCTCCCTACTATTCATTATATTTCGTACTACAAAATGAAAACATTTTTTGACAGAATCAGCTTTTCAAAAGAATAAATTAAACACTACCTAAAGGGATGTTTTAAGAATTTCTAATATTTTAAAACTTTAATTTGCAGTTAAATGATACATAAACAAAAAATACAGAGGTGAATAATATATGTCTAGCATAGGTCATCTTGATTATTGTACATCCTATTAATAGGAAAAAGGACTAGATTTTTCTAAAGATATTTTGGAAGAAACAACCAACCACACAGATTTAAAGTTAATTAGTTATCATTACAGTCTGGATGGCTCCCTTATTGCTGTTGTAACAACTTTAGTAGTTAAGACAAGACAGACGTATCATTTTTAGTTCCAGTGGTCAGCAGCCCAAAATGGTCCACAGAGATATATTCCACTGTAATGGGAAACCTTGGTTCCTTGTCTTTTCCAGCTTTCAGAGATTGCCAGCATTCCTTAGCCAGTGGCCTTAATTAACTATAGTTTCTGCTTCCATTGTCACATTTTCTTCTCTCTCTTGTGATTCTATTTGACCTGCTTAGATAGTCAAAACAGTCGCCCAATAAGACATTTCTGCAATGTAAGGTAACATATTCATACATCTAAGGCATATGGAGACATATTTGGGGGCCGTGATGTAGTCTAATACATCTTTGATTGGTATATTTAATCAGTGTAAACATGCATAGGTGTTTTAGATGATGCTGACTTGAAAAGGAACTGATTCTATATTAAGAAGTTTATAAACTAAAAAGGAGAGTGCAGACAATAATATGCTTGGCGACAGGTCTAGAAAATGTGTTATGAAAGTTCAAAGCAGGCATTACCTTGCATTGGTTAGCTCAGAACCCAAGTGTTTACACCCTATTTATAAGAATCACATTAAGATATGGAGAGGAGTGCTTGCCTGGCAAGCGTGAAGCCCGGGGTTTGATTTCCAGTACCAAAAAATATAAATAAATAAAGGTACCATACTCAAATAAAACAGAAGTAGTATAGAAGTAGGAGAAAAACTAAACAAAATTAAAATAACTGGGAATATTCCACTGTGGAAGAAGTGCTATGTAGATGAATGGATTAAGAAGATGGTATAGACACATGCATGAGAGTGTACACACACATAAACATCTTTATTCAGCCTTAAAGAAGAGAGAAATCTTGCCATTTGCAACAACGTGGGTGATCTTGGGTATTATGCTGTAGGAAACTTGGAGTTGTTGATAAGAGGATACAAACTTTGAATTGCACAGATTAGGCAAAATTATGAAAACTGTACTATTATGCCTTATACAGGCATAGCATGTTTTTGTTGTGCTTTGGAGCTTTGCAGATATTGAAAGTTTGTAACAACGGCATTAAAAAGACATTGTGAGTTTTCCACTTTTCTAACATGTGCTCATTTCATGCCTCTGTGTTTCATGTGTCTTATTTTGGAAATGCTCACATTCCAAGCTTTATTGTGATGATGATGATGATGACAATGATGATGATGATGTTTTTCATAGGGATCTGGTACCACTGTAAATGGAGGTTCCATTTTCCACACCCCATAAAATGGCAAATTCAATTGATAACACTGCATTTGATTTGTTCTACAGCCAGACTTCTCTCTCCCTCTTTGCCCTCTTCCTTGCCCCTTCCTTTCCCTCACCCTCTCCTTTACTTATGAATAACCCTACAAAGATCTCCGAGTATTAAGTGCATCTCTCTCTTTTCAGGCAAAGCTAAGAATAATCAAACTTAGGAAGACATGTTGAAAGTTAAGGTAGCTTGAAAGGTGGCCTTTTGAAACTACATTGTCCATACAAAGAAAAAGACACTGGCCAGGAATACAGTTCAGTGGTACAATGACTACCTGGAAAATGTGAGGTCCTGAGTTTGATTCCAGGTATAGAAAAAAAAATTCAGCAACAAACAAAACAAAACAAAAACACTAAAAAAGACACTGAAAGAAAGCGAAAATGCAATTTAGTAACTATATAAATGATAAGACAGGGCAACAGCCTTACTGCTGACGTGGAGAATGTTTCCATGGTCTGGGTATAAGATCAAATTAGTCACATTTTCTTAAACCATAAGCCAAACCATAAGCAAAGCCATAATCCTCTTCAGTTCTGGGAAGGCTGAGAAAGGGAAGAAGCTAAAGAGCAAATATTTGAAGCAAATAGAAATTGTTTCATGAGGACTGAGGATTTTCTTCATAACATAAAAGTGTGAGGTGAGTCAGCAAGCACTAGTGTTGAAGCTTTACCAAATTAACCCAGAAGATGTGTCTAAGGTTACTGAAGGAAGAGGATTACACTAAAGACAGACATTTAAAGGAAGAGGATTACACTAAAGACAGACTTTTAAAGGGGCATCATGGTAAATACTTCAAAAGGCACATTAGGGAGAGTGTATAAGACCCACATTTATTTTTTAAGAATGTTTGTATTAATTTTAATTTTATGAGTTTTATTATATTAAACAATATGTACTTAACAGGAAAACAAAATATCAGTGAAATATTAAAATTTAAATGTGTTTAGAGTGTTTAGAATAAACATCAACATTTCCAACATTAACTGTTTACCTGCTTACAAAAATCTAAAAAATCACAACAGAAGTAAATCCCTATATGAGCTACAATTTAAAGCAAAACTGTGCCACAGAAGTAACCTTTGTTTCACTTGTCACACTTAAGGTAGTCTGCACACAGGACATGTTCTGTATGCATGTCTGACTTGCAGATAGCATATGTGCTTAGCTTTCCTTTCCTGTTTGGCAGGCCATGTGTGTCACCCTGCTCATCTTCCTCTTTTGTCAGGAGCTTCCTATTATAAAATGCAATGTGCACTTAACAGAAAAATGATATGTCCATAAAATAAAATGTCATATATGCAATGATAGTTTAAAATAGACATCAACATTTTCAGCATCAACTGTTTAGTTGCTTACAAAATCTAAGAAATAACAGCTGAAATAAATTCCTATGTGACCTACAATGGAAATGCAAGTACAACTTTCCCATAAAAATAATTTTTACTTCAGTTATCACACCTTAGGACTTCTTCACACATGACAACAGCCTGTTCCATACACAAATATTACTTGCCCTGGTAGCACAAGCGTTCTGTTTTCTTGTCTTTTTGATAGGACATACTTGACATCTTGCTGTTCTTCCTGTTTTCCAGGAGGTTCTTGTGATGTTTCTCTTGTCTGTTCATCAGTGTGCTCCAGAATTATTTTGTGGAATTCTTTCAGCAAACATATTGTTCTTCCTGTGTTGTAACTGATCATTTATTAATTCTAGTTTCAATCCTTTGAGAAAAATTTCTCCATGGTATCTTGTGCTTATTATTTTTTTTTGTAAACTTGGAAACTATTTATGTGTGAAATGTTTAGGATCAAGTAAAACACAATCACTAGACAACAGTGTATTTGAAGTGACATAATATTTGCTTTGGAACTCCTTAACAATATCTATCCACATTTTGTTTTGTGGTAAAATATGACCATTTCTGGCTTCCTTTATGTTGAGGAGTCACTGAGAATCATTGCTTTCTTTCTTCTTTCTTTTTTAAGACAGAGTATCACTGTGTAGTTCAGGTGAGCCTTGAATGCACTGTGCAGCACAAGTTCATCTTGAGCTCATAGAATCCTCTACTTCTGCCTCCTGAGTGCTGGGATTACAGATATGGACCACCACATCTGGACTTACTATCAACCTCATCATCATGATGTAATGTGGAAAATATCAATATTACTCCACCACATAAGATGCCAATATTATGACTTTCTAAAATCCAAAGATACATTGTATTTTTGTCTATAGCAAACTTGCAGCATTTTTTCAGAAATCGCACTTTGTTCTTGCTAATAGTTCCCATAATGGTCACAAGATGTTCTTTCAGCAAATGTAACATCAACGGGGAACTAGTGAACCAATTATCGAATGTGACACTTGGGTTATTTTTTGAAATAGATGCAACAAGTCTGTTCACCATGTCACGTGTCTCATTACTCATGAATAAAGATCTGGTGGCTGAGTTGGAGGATAAATTTCTAAATTCAAGTTGAAAATGTCTCCAAATCTACAAGGGCATATATTTGCATACCATACTTGGAAGGTTTCGTTGTTATATATTGCAGAAAGCTTCAACAACTATGAAATTATGCAAGTTGTTTGTCAACTTCAGATGACATATAAATTGCTCCACAGTTTGAACTAAGCTTTCAAAAAATTAATGAATACTAGCCAAATTGTCAAAATGCTTTTTTCTTTCTTGGTAGGTCTTTTTGTTTTCAAAATTGGGCAATTTTGAAGGAAATCAAATCTCTTGGGTGTCACTACTGTTCTAAAAATCTGAATATCACATCTGTCATGTCTCCATAATTCTTTTAGATTCCGATGATAAAAATTATAAAGTCTTACTAGGAAGGTTTTTAGTTCTGATAGTGCAGTGTCATGATAAATGTATTTTTGAGTATTACTATTAATGCATATAGAAGGTTTTACTTGTATTTCACTGTTTGTCTTTCAAAACATCTTCTAGTATATTGTCTATTACAAATGATTTCCACCGCTGAATCACAGTGTTGGTATTCTGCTCAGTAAGCTTCACACCTGGTAAGCACCTAGTAACATTTTCTGATCTAGTTCTACCATTGGGTGCTTCAGGAATACATGATCATTTTGTCACATTTGGACTAGAGAAATATTTATTTATATCACAGTTTTCTTCCTTATCTGAAACAAGAGCTTTATTCTGTACTTCTCTGTATGTCATCTCTTACTCCATCTCACAGTCACAATTTCTCTGGCTTAGGTGATCCAAGTCAGCATTGGAAACTGAGTCACCCTATGCCTCACTTTCAACCTCTTCCTAAAGTTGTAGAAGTGGATTTTCATGTGACATTGTATTGAACTGGGCTAGTTCTATAAGAAAATTCAAAAGAAAATATTTAATAAATAAAATTGTAAATAGAATGTCTTAGTTACCTTTCCAGTTGCTGACAGAGAATACCTAAAACCAAAAGTTAAGAGGCAGAAGATTTATTTAGCTCTAGTTTGTAGGGATTTCAGTCCACAGTCGGCTGACTCCAAGGCAGGATGGCACACTGCAGGGGGCAACAGTTCATGGTGGCAGAAAAGAACAAAAGCAACAAGTGAAGGGCAGGCCTAGCCTCTTTCCATGCCTTATATTGTATCCAGACTAATGGGATTAGGGCAGTACCAATCCAATCAGTGGACTGATCCAACAATCACCCACCCTTAATCCCAACACTCTTAATCCCAGTATTACACCACAACTCACACACTCTAGATTCAGCCACCTCTGAGAAAGTTCTATGACTGCAAGAGGCTTTGGAGGCACATCTAGACATAAAGAATACCATACTAAAAAAGATGACAGAGCATCACATGGATAAAACTCACCAGTTGACACTTCGACATACATGCATATACATTGCTGTTAATCTACCAAGAGGATGGACACAAAGATTGCTTCCTGTATTCTACAGTGCAGCTAAGATACACCACTGACTACCATTATGATAAGTACATTTTTTATTCTAAAAGTATGGTATAGGCATCTACTAACCTCCCTTATTTCCTCTATGTAGGTAAAACATTTTCTAGTGCCATAGGATGGCACCCAGAATGTTTTTCTTAGCTGGAAAAGAGAAGTAACTGTCTGACTTTAAAACATCAAAGCACTCTAGTTAGTTATGAAGGACTAATGTGTCTAGTGATTTTATATGGAAGCCAGTGCTTATTTACCATAGTAAAAATATTAGGGTCTTTAAGAATTCTAAATCTATTCTACTCAAGTCCTATCAATGTAATAACAAAATCTACAAAACAGTGTATCTCTTTACCATGTAGTTTACAGAATATTTTAAGCCTACTGTGGAGACCTAATAGTCAGAATAAATATTTCATTTCTAACAATCACTATTCACTGACTATGCATCTGATCACACAAGAGCTCTGTTGGGGATGTAATGCTACTGATGTATTTCTATGCCTTATTATTGGAGACCGGAATGTGAAAGAGTTGGTGGGGGACCAAGATGTTGAGCATAGTCCTCTCAGGGCAAGGTAACATGTGCTGAGGACAGTAGAAGGAAAATTACTTCCCTATTAATTTGTACAGGTATCTGTGTGTAGAGAAGGGATTGTTCCTTTTTTAATGTTTACCTCTTTTGAAGTTTCACCTGTTTCTTGTTTTTCAAACTCCTTCAGCCGTGTTGTGAATGATGCATGAACTTCTTGCTGGCTAATAAAAATGAGTTGAGTTAGAGTTTGGTGAGCTTTTTCACTAGAACCAAGTATCCTCTTGGTACTCCTTGAATCTTAAAAGTTTTCTGTCTTTTCCTCACCCTTGTCAATCCCTGACAGGTATTTGGGAGGCTGATCAGGCCCTAGTACCTTCTAATGCAGCATTCATTCTGTACTCATGGATCAAAAAATAATTATGACTTACATTGTTTAAAAAATACACTTCATTCAGGCTATATCTTCTGCAAACAGTGATTCTCTTGTTGTGTCTGGGGAAAGTAAATTGAAAACATTCTGGAAAGGATTCATGATTTGGAAATGAGAGACGAGATAAAGAAAATTTTTGATTCATAGGATGAGGTCAAAATATCAATATTGACAGGATTCCAGTCTTCGTGATGAGTTTGAGGGTTTCAAGATTTCAGTGGAGAAGGTAACTTCAGGTATGGAGGAAGTAATAAAAGAAACAGAAATGGAGCCTGAAGATGTGACTGAATTGCTATAATCTGGTGAGAAAACCTTTCATGGATGAAGTGTTGCTTTTAGCATTTCCTGGAGATGAAATCTACTCTGGATAAAGAAGTCGGGAATATTGTTAAAATGACAGAAGATATAGAATAAGATGTGGACTTTGATAATGAAGCAGTGTATAGTCTGAGAAAACTGACTCCAATTTTGAAAGAAGTTTTTTGACAGATAAAATTTATCACCTAGCATCTCACATTACAGATAACTAGTTTATGAAGAAAGTCAATGGGACAATATCCATTGCTGTGTTAAGTAAGTGTCACAAACACTCCAACTTGCAGCAATCACAACCACGATCAACCAGTAACCAGGCAGATCTCTCTGCTAGGAAGATTACAGCTCACTGGAGGCTTGTGTAATTCACCTTTGACAGCAATACAGGCTTGTTTGTATGTACGTGTGCATAAACACATGTGTGTGTTCATGTGTGTGTTTGTGTGTGTGTGTGTGTGTGTGTGTGTGTGTGTATAACTGAAGCTTGAATTCAGGGAGTACTTGACTTCCTCCACATAATTTTTTTTAAGTGGGCTCCCATGCTGATTTTGAACTTGCAATCCTCTTTTTGTAGTTTTCTGAGTAGCTAGGATTATAAGCTCCTGTCACCACAGCTGGATCAGTGATTAAAAAAATGCATTCTAGTTTAAATTTAATTTTATTGCATATTTAATAGACTATGACAGAGTAAACATTAATCTGCACTGGGGAAAAACTATTGTGTAGCTTAGTGTATTGCAATAGTTGTTTTGTTTTAGTTGTTTGGAACCAAACCTGAAAAATCTCTGAGACATGCCTGAAGCTGACCATGGCAATTTAGTGACTGTAAGTGTTTTCACTAAAATAGATAAGGTGACCAGAAAAAGTAGTGGAAATGCTAACTTGCTTGATTTTGTTGATAATTTCTCTATACTTTGTTTTGATCAAGTTGTATACTTTAAAAACATATTTCTATTTATCAGTTATATCTAAAAAATAAATTGCATAAAGAAAGAGTATGGTAGCTTACTTTTAAACATTTGAGAAAATATCATTTAAGAGAAGTCAATTTTTCTGTAAATCTATAAAAACATAGCAAATACATATAAACTATAGAGAATTATACGTTCACTCAAAATAAGAAATAAATTTCTGAGTATCAAGCTATCAAAAATGGACTGGAATTCTACAGGAAAAAGGAAATTATTTACTTTTAAATTAAGCAAGGAACTTTCTGATTGTGAAATCACACAAAAGTTTCAGTTAGCAGGGGTGTGTCTTAGCTTGACAACTTTGAACCTTGATTTTGTAAGATTTCCATTAGTGTCATTCAGGGAAGTCTGGGAGCTGATTTCACTATCCCTATGGAAGGACAAGTCACACTTAATCCCTTTGATTTGGGGAGAATACACCAAGTTGAATAAAAAGCATGAGTCAAATAGAACCAGGTGGTAGATTTGCTCAATAAATTCTCACATCAGACCTTTCTGCTGGAGTTGCAGGTGGGCACACCGTTATATTCGCGCATGTCTGACTATGTCTGAAGAGCTTTTAGGCTAAGTCGGCTACATATCCATTGTTCGTTCACTTGAGAGAGCAAGAAAATTCACAGAAAAGGGAAAAATAATATAACTTTTGTGGATAAGGAAGTTAGAGAAAAACAGATCTGAATTATTCCCTGAATTATACCTCTTAGCTTTGTTTCACAATAATCCAAATGATTCTAGCATTCCCCTAGACTTGAAGTTGAATGAGAAATATTTTCTTTTCCTTTTGATGGTTGGGTACAATCTTAGAAATGCATCTTTAGGCAATTTTGTAGTTGGGGGAACATCACAGACTTGACTTACACAAAGTTAAGATAGATGGCTACCATATTACTAGGCCATATAATTTTGTACAATCATAACTGTACATGCTGCTTATCGTTGTTCAAAACGTCATTTGGCTATATTCTGTGAATGAAATCAATATATATACTCCTGACTACATTTCTGAGAGGGACATCTATCAATGTAACACTTTGACTTTTCTTCCAATCTCTATTGGGAGTGGTGAAATTGGTTGACGAGACTTGGTTTCCGTCTTTCATCCCCCTTCTCCTTTAACTGCTCAGAAGTCAGATATTCACTTCTGTTTCCTCACAAAAGTATTTTACAAAGTCCTCGTGGAAGGACTCTTGTTCTGCTGGCATTCCCAGTGTCAGGCAGAATAATTTTTCCTAATTCTGGAACACCTGTGTGAAGAAGACTGGTCTTATCACATAGCTAAGACAGTTTATTCAATATGCACCTTATCAACAACAACAATATATTTTGAGTTCCATTCTGTACTATTATCATTTTTTAAAATTGCTTCAGAATTCTGAAAGAAGAAAGAAGAAATAAGCTATTTATCAGACACTTTCAAACACCAAAAGTAAGAGAAATAATTCTTCCTTAACTCCAAGACTTTCTTTTCAGACTTATGGAGGTTATTTAAATCTATAGCTATATTTTTATAATAAGAATAGATTATCTTAGGATTTTATGCACTTCTATGAAAAACACATAAAATGAATTTACAAGCACATACAGTGAAAATCAAATTCACTGTGGCATTGTAAGTAAACACCAGAAATCTTAGTACTTAGAGGATACTTTGAAAAAATAAAGATAGAAGTACATTAACATAGCCATTTTTTTGTTTGTGTACAAATGTTTAAGGACATGTTGAAATGGCACATGTTTTTAGTAATATTCTTTTATTTCCTTTAAAATGCATTTTCATAATATTAAATGACTCTATGGCAGAGGCCATTTGTATGTGGTTTCATAACTCATCTGTAAGATTTAGACTCAGAATGAGAAAATGAGTCTCAATTAAGTTAAAAGATTTTAAATGTGGTTGTGTGTGGTTGTGTGTGTGTGTGTGTGTCTCAGATTGAATGCAAATTATGGGACACATGGTCACCTATATTTGATGACAACCAAAGCTGTATCTCCACTATAGGTGTATCTTTTTAGTTTCAAGCTTTTACTCTAAATTGCTTCCTGTATTTCTCAAAACCAGTAGCTAAATCACCTTAAACCTGACCAACTCAAAACCATATTTGTCAATATTTGTGAAATCTGTTTCTGTCTTTTAATCCTCATTATGTCTCACTTATGTGTCTCACATGTGTGCCTGGCCTGATCTTCTAATTTTAAGTACTCAGCTGATTACCCATCTTGCCAATGTAATGTTCTTTTTGAATCACATACCTAATCATTAAATTTATCTAAAAATTTTAGGAATAACTTATTGTTCCAACACCATATATTTTTGGGGTGCTGCAAAGAGAACATAGGCTGGCATGCATGTACTCTACTGCTAAATTTACAGATTTTAAAACTATGTTCCTTAAAAGTGTTCCATAAATTTCCTATGATCTTGTTTTCTTTTTTCCTACTTCCATCTCTTTCACGTAGCTAATCACTAGTCACTCGTAAACTCTACATAAGATGGTGTATAGTCTGAGAAACTGTTGTTCCTCAGACTATACATCTGAGTGTAAACTGCATCACTGCATGTGGTGTTGTGCATCAAGGGCAATGTTGAAATGGCCTCAATCCTATGCTCACAGAAATCAGAGGAAATTAAGAAATCTCCTCACTCTTAAATTCTGGAATATGGCTCTTTCAAGGACCGCTCTATTCTGGCATATCTTCTATTTTTCCCTTTCTTTGTTTGCCACTAGCAAACCTTAGCGGTTTGAAGTTGATTTATTTTTGCTATTCCTTCTTAATAACACTTTCCCATTTGCAATACCTTAAGTAAAATCATTCTTTTACTTCTTTGGTGCATTTTGTAATTTCTGTTTTGCACTTTTCCATAACTTATAGGACTAATCACACAACTGAAACATAATTTACCATTTCATGATATCTTTTTCTCTTCTATCTGTAACTTTGTCTCTCTCTGTTTCTCTGTCTCTGTCTGTCTGTCTTTCTGTCTCTCTCTCTCCTTTCATTCTTTTTTCATCTGACTGTATGAGATGTATTACCTTTTTTGTTACTGAGCCCAAATATATGATACCCACAACCAAAAAGAAAATGTTTTATTTACCTCAAAGTTTCAGTCTATGCTCCTCTGGCTCCAGTGCAGAAACGTGGTAGAACGTACGGTGAAATGCAGTCTCTCAGTTCATGGCAGCTGCAAAGCAGAACAATAAAACAGAGCCAAGGAGGAAGCAGATAGAGATCCCTACGCAGTCCTTCTGGAGAAGGTGCTCTGGAGAGTATTTCTCTAATGAAAGATTTATGAATGTGGCCTTGCTGATTTCTGAGATTCCTATGTATTTGTCAGTTGGCTCAAAGAGCTCAGTTTCTCTGTGATAGTTCTAATCTTTTTCACAACCACACATCATTCAACCTCAAATTTATACACGTTTCTTTCAGATCAAAATTTAGGTTTATCAAGTGGTTTTATTCTGCTTTTCCCCAAAATTCTCCCTATCAATCAGGTAAATATTACCCAGAAGTACTCATATCACAGCCTGAATATTTGGTTACCTTGAAATCTTTTCATTGGATCAATTGGTCTATAGGCTGTAAACTCAGACCTCTTCAAAATCTCAGTACTCAGGCAAATATAGACTGCTTTGTTCATCCCACTTATAAAATAACATACAGCAAATGATATGTATATACCTCTCTAATTCTATTTAAGATATATTGTGGGAATCAGAAATCTCTGAGGTTGGTATGGCATAAAGGAGGTAAAAATACAATGAAAAGATGTAAAATACTGTAACTTTGAACTTGAACATAATAGTGTGAATTCACAAGTGTTTTGTCTTTATACATATATTATCCATACATGCATCTCTCTCTCTCTCTCTCTCTCTCTATATATATATATATATATATATATAGAGAGAGAGAGAGAGAGAGAGAGAAACATGACTAATCCAATATTTTAAACACTGAGATTGCAGATTTAAATTATATTGTCCTACAAAAGAAATAAAAGCTTCTTTCAACAATATTTTCTGTGGCCTAAAACAAGAGTTGTGTAATATGAAGTAGGGATTACATAAATTCTGACAAGTAATTTCTCAATTATATTTGATAATCTCAATTATATTTGATTTGAGTTGTGTTCATGCTGAAAGGATGAAGAGAGTCCTAGTGGTGAAATATGGGATAATCTGCAATTTAATTAGTATGTGAAATACTATGGAATTATATTCATCAAATGTATTTATGATATTTAGCTCATACTGATGTTAAAAAATCCAAAAATGCCTAACATTTGCAGATGACAAAAAACTAATATATGATTTCAAAATCTGTAAATACTAGGAAAGAATCACTCACCTTTTACTTGTTTGTTACAAAATTATTTTAGATAATCAGGTTATAAATGAAAATAACATGATAGGATTAAAATATCAAAGTTTTTATATCCCAGGGAATGAATGGATCCGGGCAGTAGGACTCTCTAGTTTCAACTCATTGAGAAACCTCCATATTGATTTCCATAATGATTGGACTAGTTTACTTTCCCACCACAGCCTCACTAGGATTTGTTAATGTTTGCTTTGCTAATGAATGTCATTCTATCCAGAGTAAGGTAGAATCATAAAAATTGCTTTATTTTCCATTTCTCTATTGAACATATTTTCATGGATTTCCTGACACTTTATATTTTTTCCTCTGTAAAGTGTTTGTTCATTTCTCTAGTCCATTTCTTGATTGAGTCTTTGATTTTAGGTGGTTTAGGTATTTTGAGTTCTTTGTATATTCTAGCTATTAGTCCTCTGTCTGAGGAGTAGCCAGCAAAAATTCCTTCCCTATTTTGTAGGTTGTCTCTTCACTGTACTGGTTGATTCTTTTGTTTCAGAAAAGCTTTTTTGTTTGATACAATCCCATTTGGTGATTCTTGCTGCTATTTTTTGGTTGATTGAGTTATGTTTAGAAAATCCTTTCCTATACCTATGTCTTTGTTTTTGTTTCATTTTTAAATGTTAAAAACCTATCAAAATGATCAAACCTGGAACCAAAAGAAAAACTGTAATACTTAATTATAACACAAAGATGAAATAAATACCTTGAACTCCATGCTGACATTAACATGTCATCAAAAGGGAGAAGAGATAGATGACAGGTAATTCTAAGTATTACATATAGACATTACTTCTATGAGAATGGGGTGTTTGGATTTTGGTTGGACTCACTTCTAAGCAAGAGTTAATGAAAAGAAACTGTCTTAATTGTATTGCAGAGCAACCTAGAAGACACCGCCATAATCAAACCATCAAAGGAAAGGGCACCAATAATTACCTGGGCTTATATGTATTATTTAACCCTTGCAGGGGACTTGGTAAGGGTTCATCATCTCTGTAGTATTATTTCTAAACATATAGCATTTCAGTATGATCATCAGAAACATTAGATAAAGCCAAATTGAGGCTCATTCTACAAATTAACTGATACACAAAAGATAAGAATCTTATGAAAGATGTGGGAAATAGCCACAGATTAGTAATGCTTTGGGAGACCAAATGACTAAAGAAAATATGGTATCCCTGATTGGAAACAAAGGAGCATAGTGAACAAAACATGTAATCCACACAGACAGTAATATAGTTAATTGGATGGTAAAAATATTAATTCCTTAAATGTGATAAATGCACCTTGGTTACATTAGTTAATATAAGTGAAACTGGGAGAGGGTGTATCTCTAATATCTTTGTGACATTTGTACAAATCTAAAATTGTTCAAAATAAAAAGTTAATTTAAAACATTGACAAAGAAATCAATGAAAAAAGCTTTGGGTTCAAAATTAAAATGTATTTTTTAAAATTTCCTGCCTCACTTGTGATATCTATCAATATATTTGATCACTTGTTTTAAATATACTATGCACATATAAATATGTTGCAATAAGTTGTCCTTATAAAAATTTTAACTAAATATTCTAACTTCTCCATTTTTTCTGTTTCTTAATACTGATACCTATATCAGCTAATTTGCTACTTGAAGTTCTTGAGGTTCCCCAAACATTCATTATTCTGATAATTTAATTCACATTGAAGTGATTTTGGACCAAATAACAATTTGCAAAGCACAAATCAGAAGTATAGTATTTTATCAATTAAAATTAGAGAATTAATAATAAATTTTATAATTCACATAGAAATTAAAGTATTCATTAAAATGGCATAATACTACACATATATTTATGGCAAGATTTCTGTGTGTAAATTCAAGTTGATTGCTTTTAAATGATACTCTTTAGAGTGATCATATAAAAATTTCATAATCTGAAATATATCATTATTTAAGCAGGTTTAGTTATTTTGAGATTAATCAAGGAAACATCTACAAAAATAAGTAATAACTCTTAAAACTGAAATACTAACTAATAAAATTTTTTTCTACTTAAGCAGAATTTCATTCCTAGAAATGGAGTTCTTTTACTAATTTTTTTTCTTTTTGCCATCATAGATTGAACTCATGACCTTGCACTTGCCAAGCAAGTGCTTGTGCCACTGAGCTAAATCCCTATAGTTATTTTATTAATGTTGTGGCTGAGTATGATTTTTGTCAAATGTCTACATAATCAGATATACCTATTTGTAAACTAATAGTTTATTATAAGAATTTTAAATATGCTGAAAAATACTTGCTAGCATGACTTTTTCACTAAAATAAATATATTGTCAATAAAATATAGCCTTAAATGGAAATCAAATTCCTACATTAGAAAAAAGATTTTAAAGACACAATAAAAGCCAGAGTGAGCCGGGGATTTAGTTCAGGGGCACAGGCACCTGCCTGGCAAGGGTAAGATGGTGAGTTCGATCCCCGTACCAAAAAATAAAAAAAGCCAGAGTGAATAAAATGATCTTTATAAAATAGAATCACTTGCCACTGGAATGAGCATCATCTAGCATAAGCAATGACTGAAAATTAAATTAAAATCAGAAATGTCAAATTTGATGTTTTACATATGACTAGTAGTTTTGAAATTAAACATGAAGCAGTGACCCCCACTCTAGACAAATATGGATGAAATGACTTAATGGCTCAAACTTCTGCTTAAATTTTCACTTCTTTTAACCACATGACCAACCAATCACTGTTCATGATAGATCCTTTAAACTGGATTCCTAAAATGAAGTGTAGACATTTCCTTGTTTTATTTCCAAGAATAACTGCTAGTAGTATGTATCATTCACATAAACACACATGCAAAACACAACAGAACTTAGTGTTATGTAACACCTTAGGTAGTAAAAAGAAACTTGTTCTGTATTTTATAAAATTTACCATATATTCTATTAAAGACCTAATAGAATATCTCTGACATAACTGATTGTCTTACTTATTTTTCTTATTGCTGAGACAAAGTACCTGATACCCTAAGTTAGGGAGGAAAGGTTTATTTTGTACACGGTTTGTAGGAGTTTCAGTCTATAATCTGCTGCCTCAAGGTAGGGTGGTACACAGCAAAGAGGCAACAGTTCATGGCAGGTGGAAGGTAGCAAAAGCAAGAAGGAAGAGAAACAAGGCTCTTTCTGTTCCTTACGTTGTATGCAGGCTACCTGTGCCAGGGAGGGTGTAGCAATCACACCTGTAATCATAGTCAAAACTAAGCCCAACCAATCAATGGACTGATGTACTAATCACACACCCTGGACTCTAGCACCATGCATTCTAGATCCAACCACCTCTCAAAAGCTAAAATTAGCAACCCTCTATGGCTGCATGAGGCTTTGGGAGAACATCTAGACACCAGTTATAACATAGTGTAAGGCCCCTTTTCTGAAAGTGATAAATATAGCGCCATTGTTAATACATGAGCTACTAGTCAATATAAACATGTAGTTTGTATATTTATTAATAAAACAATGACAAATGATGATTAATAAATTCCTTAGTGCTATGTCTAAGAATTATATCAGCTGTTTAACAAGAGAAACAGAATGAGTTGGAAAGCAGCGAAACACCCAATACAATTCTGAATTAAACTAATGACTCTTTCACTGTCCATTGGCTTATTGGTCCATCCTTTCTACACATAAATTACTTTGTGGATTTTTCTTTCTTGGGTAATGTAAGCACAATACAAAATAAATTATGTTTATACCTCTGAGGTATACTTTTGTTTATTAATGCACCAAACACATTTAAGAAAACACATGTGAGGGCATTTTAGACTTTGGGAAAATAACGGGGATGGAATTACATGAAGTATATAGTACTGGAACTTCTTTTCTAGTTGGAAGATTACAGACAAAATACATTCTACAAAAATGAGAAAATTTTCATAATGGGAAGAGTGATTCAAATATAAAATACTGTACTGTGTCAGATTGTAACAGTGATTCTATTTTAGACTCAGGAGATGGGAAGGAGTTTAGGGTGGAGAGGCTGAGATTCCACTATGGAAAAGAGTCCTTTAGTGAAAATAACCGCTCTAAAAATGAAAGAAGCAGAAACTCATAATAATTTCTATTCAGGTAATCAACACTTTGTCAGCAGGGTACATATTTTTTGTGATAAATCTGAAGGGAGAAACGCAGAGAACCCTAAAAGGAAAGAAGGAAAATAAAGTAAAGAAGGACAGAGGGGACAAATTTCACAAACTGGTGTTTTCTGGTACTGACATTCATCGTGCTAGCAGTATCACTGTTGTGTGATTGTCAGTTTCTACTCCTTTCAAACAGTATAAAGCATATGACAGTAGTGCCTGGAAGAATGCTATGTTTTGTACATAGAATTTCCTGAAATAATTGTTGGAAAGTTTTATAGTATACTGAAACAAATAACAGCTATCTTTGTTCTTTAGGATCAATTGTTCTTTCAGAGAGCTGAAAGTTAACAACTGGGTTTACTGCATTCTAATATTTAGAAGAATTCTCTAATATGTAGGGAAGCTAATATAGTTTGTCATGTTGGGATACATAAAGACCTCTATAAACATTGTTCATCACACCAAAAGTTTACTGCAATACAAATCTTGTGATGCCTCCTGGGAAAAGCCTTACTTTTGATGTTATCAGAAGACTTCACTGCAATCCCATCTTTTTTTTTTTTAAAGGGTGGCAACAATACAGAATTCCAAGGAAAAAAGGAAAAGAACAACAACAAAAAATCCTAAGAAATTACTTGACAAAGTACATACTGACTTCTTGGAAATAGTTGTTCAAGTTACAAAGTTAAAACATGTAAAGTAGACATTCAAACAGTGAGACTGTTAACAGTTCTGCTCCACGATCTGACAAAAACAGCAATATGGCCATTCATCTTACCCACTCAAATATACATGTAATTATATCAAAAAGGTAAAATTAAACACAACAAAACAGAACAAAGCAGTTCACAAGAAAGCAATGTAAGAGACATAAATTTCAAAACTAGGCAATCGGAGATATTCACTCTCTATCATATTGACTCTTATTTTCTTCCAAATAGTTGTCCATATTGTCACATACAGGGAGTTCACATGAAACAACCTAGTATGGAATTGATCTGAGCAGGACGAGGAGAGCATTTCAGGTCTTCAAGACCAGACATTAGGGAAGCCAAGAATGGCTGTCATAGTGTCTCTCATTCTCCTAAAAACAGCTGTTCATACCTTAATGTGTGTTGAACTTAAACAAGGCAAAGCAAGCTAAGATCACTTTGAACAAAAAGTGATAGTTTTGCTGGACTTCACATCATGACATTATGGAATCAGCACTGGGTATTGCAGTGTCTCTTTTTCTTCAAGTAGTTGTTCATTTCAACATGTGTTATATAGTTGGTTCTCATAAACTGTTTATAAGCTCTACACATGCATGAGTCTCTAAATGTATATCTATCCTATCTACAGATCTTAGAGGTAAAAACAAAACAAAGAAAGTAAAACAAAACAATTCATAGAAAAGCATGAGGCAAAAAAGTCACATAAAACCACAATACAAGGTGATCTACAATGGTTACCATGATGTCTCAGCAGTATATAAAAACATTAATAAAAACAAAGCATTGGAGACATTATAAGACTTCAAAAGCAAGTAATAATCAAACCAGAGTGGGTATCATAGTGAACCTTGTCATCTTCAGTGTAGTTGGCTATACTCTTAGACTTGATGTTGTCAATCATGACAGATTTAAATAAAATCAGTCAATACAAAGTAGCAATCTAACAACCCAGATTCAAATAAGACCAATCATAATAAGACAGTATAAGTTATAAAGGGCTCCAGATTAAGTTGATAGGAAAATTAGGGATGATTACCATAATATGTCCTCTTATGTTTGGGATAGCTGACCATGTCCTCAAGTCTAGTGTAAGTAAACAAATTGGAACAGCACGTAATCCATGCAAGCAGAGTGGTGACAATAATGTAAATCTTAAATCTTGTTACCCAATTAACAATATCCTCTGCCTCCCTTTTTTAGACAATTCCTCTCCTTTCACTCCCATGGAGTGCACTGCTTGT
>PVJX010022455.1:0-30514 GCA_004027295.1 Dolichotis patagonum
TTTACCGATTCTCTGCCATCTGATCCCTGGTAAGTAGTCAGTAAATATAGCTGCTAAAATCACTTAACTTCCACCCAAAAACGTCTGCAAAGTACAGCCCTTCCCCTCCCCCCTTTTAAAGGGGTGGATAGGGGACTAAGACTGAGAGGTTAACGTGTCCCGCATCACACAGCCCAGTGGACAGCAGGATGGTGGGGAGCACTTAAGGAGGGCAGTTCCAAGGTTATCCTGATGCTGAGGATCCCCTGGCAGGGGTCCCTCACTGATGCCAGGCAGGTCCCTCTGCAACCACAGTGGCCCAGATGCCCGAAGAAGCCTGTCACTCAGGGTGCTGCCTCCCTCCCTCCCTCTTGCCATCCGTTCAGCCTGTAGAAGTGATGGGCCTACCTTGGGTATTTCTGACCCAAGTTGGAAGGCAGCCAGAGGCCAAGTCCATCAGCTTCCTGGCCAAGTTTGGGAAAGCAAGAGTGCCCTGGCAGCACTGAACAGGGCCCAGAGAACAGCTCTGGACAATCTGGACTCCTTCACTGTCCCTCGGAGAGCAGCTGGAGAGGATCTAGGCGGGGCTGGAAGAGGCCAGCATGTGTCCTGCTGTCTCCCTTAGCCTGTTAGTCACTTGCTGCCCTCAATTTGAACAGGGTTCTCTGGGCCAGGTTCATAGCAGCATTGTGACCTGGGGTCACAGCCTGCTGGAGTGCTGTCACGTGGAGCACACGGTAGTAAATGATTGTGAGCTCCTTTGCACTGCGGAACAGCAGCGCAGCCTTAACTCACACCGCTTGTACACTTCCCTTGTCTTAACCCTCACTTCCATCATTTGCTCTTACCCTAATGCTCAGGGCTGGCCTTAGTTATCTTACTTCACGCTTAGCACTGTTTTTCTCTCCCCGCCTTTCGTCCCACTGTCCTCCCCTCGCCTCTCTTTTATTTTCCTGACATCATAAAGCTGGGTGTGCTAGAACCCATCTGTAATTCCAGCACATTGGGAGGCTGAGGCAAGAGGATCCCAAGCTTGACTCCAACCTGGGCAACGTGATGACTTAGTAAGACACTTACCTCAAAAGTAAATTTTAAAAAGGGCTGGGGATAAAGCTTCAGTGAGAAGACCCTGGGTTCAGTCTTTAGTACTGAAGAAGGAAAAAAAAAACAATAGTGTAGAGGCTGGGTGTAATTCCGCAATAGAGCCACTGCCTTGCATGGATGAAACCTAGGATCATTCCTCAAAACTGAAGAAAAAAGTATTAGAAGAAAACATTTAAAGCTGATCTGTTACCTCTCACATCTAAAGAAATAGTTACACTTTTGGGGGGCTCTCCCAAATATACTGGTATGTGTTACATGGTTACATAGTTACATTAGAGTATAGACCTTTACACACCTGCTTCATGTGTATATGCGTAAGACCGGTCTCACTATGTAGTTCTGGCTGGTCTTGAACGCACAGTGTAGCAAAGACACGCCTTGAACTCACAGCAGTCCTCCTGCCTCAGCCACCCAAGTGCTGGGATTATAGGCATGTACCACAATGCCCAGCATGCTTTCACTTTGGTCCTCTTAACTTCCATATAGGATAGGCAGAAGAGGATCATTATTCTCACATGACCAATGGAAAAACTGAGAGGAGCATCAGTAATGTAACTAAGTTCACACAATGCGATGGGGCCAAATATTGAGATCCAGACAGTAAATCAAGGCTCTCAGTGTATCTGCAGTTTTGCTATCACATGATTTTTTTTTTTTAATCATGTAAGACTTTCCTAGCTGTGCGTGGTGGTGCACAACTAGAAAAAGAAAGGGAGCTGGAAGCCTTGCCTGAGAGAGGAGTAAGTGTGTGGGTGAAACAGCATGCAGAGTTTGGCTTATTCTCTGCAGACTGACCAGCCCACAAAGCCCTCTGGAGTGGGCTGAGACCAGAGAACCACAAGTTTGAGCCCAGCCTGGGCAAAACAGCAAAACCTGTCTTAAAATTTAAAAAAATTAAAGGGCTGAGGGTGTAGCTCAGTGTGAAAGAGAGAGTCATAAGGTTTATTTTGCAACCCATGATTTAGGGCCCTAGTGTTGCGTTTCTTCCCATTCGTGTGTGCTTGGAAACAAGTGAACCAAGAGAGCCAGAGCCTGCCCTGGCTCCCACCTGACTCTGGGCTGTCCTGTGTGCTTCTCCCCCCCTCCGTCCTCTTGCTGGGACCCTCCGGTGCTGTCCCTCTCGCTCACTTCCTCTGCCTTTGTCCCCACAGCAAACAGCGGCATAACAAACTCTGGCGCCAGCAAACCGAGAGCAGCCTCCAGCCACCTGTGGAGGATCCTGCAGAGCCCAGCGACTTCTTACCAGAGACCCTGGACAGCACTCCAGCGGACAGCCGGCTGCCCTGCTTGGATGATGCCGCCCAGCCCAGCCTCCCAGGAAGCCCAAGCCCCGGGGGGCCCGCTCTCCCCTGCTGCTGCCAGAGACTGTCAGACCCCCTCCTCTCTTCCTCCGACTATGACACTGGCAGCCCGGTCCACCTGGAGGACCTCGAGAAGGATGCTCTGTTGGAGGATGTGACGCAGCCAGCGGAGGTGCTCAAGCCAGCCGGGCGAGCCCAGGAAGGTGCCGGACTCTGTGAGAAGGATGTGAAGAAGAAACTGGAGTTTGGGAGCCCCAGAGCCTCCAGTGGCTCCTCCCCACAGTCGGAGGATATGGAAAGGGAGGAGGGCCCACAACCCGGCAGGTTGGCACGGCCCCCCACCCAGCCTGACAGAAGCCCACTCAACCGGGAGAACCTCAATAACAACAACAGCAAGAGGAGCTGCCCAGACGACTTTGAGGTAGGCCTAGTGTGGTGTTGCTGCCTCCCTGCCGCTGCTGAGCCCGAGGCTTTACCCCAGAGGGGCCGCGTGGGCTGGCTGGCCCGTAGGGGACAAACCAAACCCCTGCATGCTGTCTTCACCCACACCCCCACTCTGTCTCGGGTAAGGCTTCCAGCTCCCGTGAGATGTAAAGCGTACAACACCTGACTTCAGCGTGTATCGGCCCACTGCACCCCCTTACCCTACCTGAGACAACTTTGCAACAAATCTCAGAGGCCACATTGTGTTCCCAATACTCTAGAATGAAACATGACACAGTACCATCGCCACCCTTTGAAAAGACAGTAGCCGGGTGCGGTGGTGCACGCCTGTAATCCCAGCACTTGGCTGAGGCAGCAGGATTGCCATGAGTTCAAGGCCAGCCTGGACTACATAGGGAGACCTCGTCTCAAAAAGGCAGAGACAAAGATAGCAGTTCTCTCAGCGTTAATGAGTATCTAGTCTTCTGACTTAGAGCGGACAGTCTGTAGCAAGCTCAGTGTCAGCTTGTGCTTACTCAGAAAATCACTCATTGCTGCCTCCTGTCTCCCAGTGTCACCATCAGGAAGTGGCCTGGGAGCAGGGGGCTGGTTTCATGATGGGCCACCTGGTCGCAGCCAAGCCTGGGGTGAGGAACTTCACATCTTCTTGACTTCTTCTGCCCACCATACTAGACAGCCAAGATTCTTGCGTGAAAGCGCTTGGGACACGGGCAGACACACACAAGTGGATCTGTTGGTAACCACCATGGCGTTTCAGCGCAAACAGAAGTGGGGAGTTCGTTTACCAACCGCCTAGTCATGAGATGTATCCTCCCAAGCCATACGGGAGTTACAGATTTCCCCACTGCTTGCCACTTCCCTCCGACAGCAAATGCCATTAAAGAGAGTGACATAAACTGCCCGGAGAGAACAGTGATGCATGGTTGGTTAGTGCAAAGCAGCATGAGTGTGAGCCGCTGGATGGTGACCATGTGAGGGGTTTGGGCTATAGGGGAAGTTAAGGACTCAGCTGGGCCTTTCCACCAGAATTAGACTGAATGCGTGACATCATCAAGGGAACAGGACCTAGGCACAAACCTCCTTTGCAGTGTCCAGCTTCCGTTTATGAGCCGGGGTGTGCTAGGCTGGCTGGGGGTGTAGCTGTGCGTCAGCCCCACACGCGCACAGTTTTATGAGAGACGGATGGCAAACACAGGAGGCCAAAGCAAAGAGGACAAATGTGGTGCAGTGCAGACCAGGAGCTGGCGAGTGCAGGGCAGAGAGCAGCAGCTGCCAAGCCCATGAGGACAGAGAGACCCTGGCATGGGGGAGGCAGGAACTGGACACCAAGTAGAGGGGCAGTGGTGAAGGTGCAGTTGGAGAGGCGGCCAGGCATGCGAGCTCTCCATGCGTGCTGCCAGAGCTGTGTTCCTTTCCCCGACCCTGGGAAGCTTGGGAAGGCTTCGAGACTGGCGAGGAGAGAGCGCAGGCCATGAGCCCCAGGTGACCGGGACACAGAGCATGGAGCAAGGACCAAAACGTGCTGCTTGGGAGAGTGAGGCTGTGACCCCCGTGCCCCTCCTGCCCTGCCCCGCCCTGCACTGTGCCTGAGCCCCTCACGCTCACGTCTGTGCCTGTGTGCTGCTGTCCCTCTGCTCAGGCCCTTGCCTGTTCCACAGATGGCCACCCCCGCTCCGCAGAGCTCCCTTCCCTAGCGGCTGAGCGCACACAGCCCTCTCCACCACCGCTTAGTCTTCAGTCCTGGGGACTGAACCCAAAGCCTTCATGCTGTGTACTTCTCTAGCCCTTCGTGTTTTTGTTTTGTTTTGTTTTGTTTTGGTGTTTTTTTGGAGGTTGTTTGTTTATTGTTTTTTGAGACAGAGTCTCACTATATTAGTGCAGACTGGCCTTGGGCTCATGGTATCCTACTGAGTGCTGGAATTACAATTTCAGCCCTCTCGTTGTTGTTTTTTGTTTTGCGGTTCTGCAGTAAGAGAGTTTGAACCCAGGGCCTCTGCACTGATCTACATCCCCAGCCCTTTTTATTTTTGATTTTGAGACAGACTCACTAAGTTGCTAAGTTGAGCAGGCTGGTGTTGGACTTTCTGTCCTCCTGTCTCAGCTTCCCGAAGTGCTGAGATTATCCATGTTTCTCACACACCTTTTTTTGACATGTTCCCACCAGGGGGCAGCAGGCCTCCCTTGGAGGTCAGGTGGTGCCTGTCCTCAGGCCTAGAACCTGACACAGCTCGGTTCCGAGCAGGCACTGCTCCATGAATCTGGCTGGAGTGAGGGGATTCTCTGAATGGTGTTCTCAGAGCCCAACTGTGCTGGATTTCAACTCAGGTTTTAGAAGAAGCAATTATAAAGGACTTTGGCTAGAATTTAAGAAAAATTTCCCCATCAGGAATGCTGGTCATCGTAGGCTTCCACTGATTAGACAACACTGAGGTCTGACTGTAGAACCTAGAAGCTGGGGCCAGAGTTCCTGACTGAGAAGGTCAGGCCCCTCTCCACCACTGTACACTTGCCTAAGCCTGCCCCTCTCCTGCCCCTGCAGTCACCCTGCAGGATGATGTTAATCCCTGGGGCCCAGGGCTGCTACTCAGGCTCCACTCACAGGGCACACCCTGAGAAGCCTCCACCAGCCTTGGCCTGGATGGCATCATTCCAGGGCCACACAGCTGGACAGTGTGCAGCATTACCTCCCCCTGCCTGCCTTTGACAGGCTTCCCTCCATCACACCCCACCTGCCAGCTGACCTGCAAGGCCCTGAAGGGGTGCCCTGCCTGGCAGAACGCCATGTCCTAGCCACTCAGAGTCCTGGTGACCAGAAGGCAGGGGTTGCCTTGAGAAACAGGCAGGCGTGTTTCTACCACCTACCGAAAGCTACCTCCGGCCTTGTGGTCCAGGCGGATAGGCACCTGACAGACTCTCCCCAGAAGCGTTTTGTCCTTTGCCACCTCTTTTATGGAGACCACAGCTGGGTTCAGGAGCCATACTGCATTCAGGCTGCACAGGAGGGACTCAGCTCTCGGCTGTGGAGACTCCAGAGAGAGGCCTCTCTGTGCTTGTGTGGCAGAAATGCTCTCGTTTCTTTCTCCTAGTGCTGTGATCTCTGGGGATCACTTTGCTTTCCAGACAAGACCGCAGCCTGGAAAGGCAGGCTGACAGGGAGGTCCTGGGATGCCTTTCCTGCCCATACTGGTCTTGTAGCCAGAGGTTTGCCTGGGATCCCAGGCCCTGGCTTCTGGGAAGTTGGGCTCGGGATTTCTCAGTCCTCTCTAACCCAGGCTGTGTGTGTTCAGGTGGGTTCCAGCAGTTCAGTTTTTCAGCACTAAGTAAAAGAAAGCACCTGTCCTGAGCTCCACACCCTGCCGATTCCTTGCCCTCCAATTTTTTTCATCCTTGGCTCATGATTATACTGTGTCCCTGTGTTCTTTTCCCCTTCCAGCATGATGCCATGTTTGGGATCCTCACCAAAGTCAAGCCTTCCTACAAATCCTGCACCGATTGCATGTACCCTGCAGCCCGCAAGGCACCTGAGGCCTTTAGGGAGCAAAGTGAGGACCCTGGTGCTCCTGCCATCTGCACCCAGCCTGCCTTCCTGCCCCACATCACATCTTCCTCTATGGCCCATGTGTCCAGCAGGTCCCGGGCTCTGGAGAAGGCAGCCTCTGACACAGCCAACACTCCTCCATTGCTACCACCAGCAGCTTCACGGAGACCAGAAAGTAGTGGCAGTGTGGGTGGGGCTGCCCCAGAGCTACCCCCTGGCATCCCAGAACCTTCTAGAGAGACTCCAAAAGTTCTGCCCAAGTCCTTCCTGTTGAAGAATTCTCACTGTGACAAGAGCTGTGCCAGCATGGAAGTGAAGGAAGATTCGTTACCCAAGAGAGAGCTGAAGCCAGCTAAGGACCTGAGGCTTCTGTTCAGTAACGAGGCCGAGAAACCAACAACCAACAGCTACCTGATGCAGCACCAGGAGTCCATCATTCAGCTGCAGAAGGCAGGCCTGGTCCGCAAGCACACCAAAGAGCTGGAGAAGCTGAGGAGCCTGCCTGCGGACACAGTGTCTGTCTCCAGGGAAGGTGTCGCCAGCAGGCTGGAGGACAGCATCCCCGAGGAGAGCCAGGAGCTGGCCACGCCCCAGGAACCGCAGCCCACAGCCCTGCCTGGCCAGGCAGGGTGTGACGAGAAATCAGAGGCTGCACCCTTGCCATTGGGAGGAGCCTTGCTGAAGAGCCCCCCTCCCTTCCTGTCCCGCCTGGACCACACCAGTACCTTCTCCAGAGACTTCCTAAAGACCATCTGCTACACCCCCACCTCCTCCTCCATGAGCTCCAACCTGACGCGGAGCTCCAGCAGCGACAGCATCCACAGCGTGCGGGGGAAGCCAGGGCTGGTGAAGCAGCGGACCCAGGAGATTGAGACCCGGCTGCGGCTGGCAGGCCTCACCGTGTCATCCCCACTCAAGCGCTCCCACTCTCTTGCCAAGCTGGGAAGCCTCAACTTCTCAACAGAAGACCTATCCAGCGAAGCCGACACGTCCACCACCGCCGACTCCCAGGATGCCAAGTGCAGCAAATCTTCCTTCTTGCACGAACCCCAGGCCACCCCAAGGAACCCAGCTGAAACCTCCAAATCATCAGGGAAATCTGTCCCAGAAAACTTGAAAAGCCTCCTGGGGATGAGCAAGAGCTGACACCCCCCACTTTGCTTCATTGGACTTACATTTTCATATAGTCCCTCCCTTAGTTTCGTTGTGGATTCTGATCCATCCCTTAACAACTTGATTTGTCTTAAACCAAAGTCATCCAGGCTTTCCTCCCTCTTGCCATTGGAGGAGGAGAAACAAAAATAATTTACAGCACAAGAAGAAAAGGAGAGGTACCTGGGAGATCCAGGAATGGTCAGCCAGCAGACACACTCGGTACTTTTAATGAGAAGCGTGTATTAAAGAACACTTACAGATAGGCACACACATCCAAAATACTCCATTTGCAACATGCGGAAGAGTCGTGGTGGTGCCGTCATCACCACGGCCGGTGTTTCATTCTGGCCCTCTTGGAAGAGCTCTGGGATGGCAACATGAGTCCTACCTCTGTTCTTGTTGTGCTCTTTGTTTTTAAAATACAATGATGACCAAGGCTCGTTCCAAGGAATAATGCTGTGTCTGAAAGAGTTTTTCCAAACAAGTTTTCTTGTTTCCTTAGAACCTCAAACATGTTGAGATGCCCAGCTTGACTGCACCAGGCAGATCACTACTAGGTAAAGTCAGCAGAGAGATGCAGCCAGCCTGGCTGTTGAACCTGTGCTGTGCTGAGAGGCAGTCGCCTGTTCAGTCAGTCTTCTGTCGTGGTTCTCTAGTTGTGACTGGGTGATGACCATGGGGCTAGCACCCAGGTCAGATGGAGGAAGAGTGTGTGATATTCTCGGCCGTTGCTAGTGGGAAGCGTCCAGCGTGCCTGGTGAGGCACGCCAAAGCATCGTGAGCCGAATCTGCTGTGAACCAGATGAGGTTGTGTCTAAGTTTGGGAAACACTGGGGCGATAGCTCTGGGATTGAACTGTCCTGCCAGAAGCCCTAATCCTCAGGCTTAATAGGTCCATCTACTGTTGTTTGGGAGGCGAAAGGCATGTCAGGGCACGATTCTTACGGGCCCTAATCCAAGAGCCACCTGATCAGCTTCTCTGAACAGAGTGAGACTGGTGAAAGCTTCACAGGGGTTTACAGGTGTCCCTTCCTGTGGGGAAGGTGCTGCTTCCCGTTTCTGCAGCTCTGCCTAGCAGCAGTAATGGAATGGAGGATGCTGTTGCCCAAACCTCAGCTTTAGGTAGCACCTTGAAGAACCAGGTCAGCTCAGGGTGGCTTGCAGCTTGGGGTTGAATCCCAGGGCTCACCTGATGTCTGTCAGCAGAGCAGTGCTAAAATATTTTGAAGGAAGAAAGGCGGCTCTGGGAAAAGGCAGAAGCACTTGATTCAGGGCTCTGCAAACTGTGAAACACAGCCACTGTGGTCTAAGAATGGTTTTTACATTTTTAAAGGGTTATAAAAGATAAAATAATATGCAAGAGAGTCCGTGCAATGCCTTAGATATTTATAGACAGGTCCTTTATAGGCCTTTGCTGCCTGTGGTCCTGCAGAAAGAAGGCAAATTCAAAGGCCTCCTGTGTCTCATGGATACCTCAGGCCAAACCTTGCCCTCCTCCCAACTCCAGGCCTTGCCAGCTCACCCCAATCCCAGGCCGTACCTCTCTTGTGCGTGTATGTGGAGAACACAAGCTTGCCTGCAGTTCCACCTTGCCCTGTGCTGAATCAGCCCGAGTAGCTCAGTGAAACCAGAAAGCATTCAGGGGCTGGTCACGTTTGGAAAGCAGATGCATGAGTCGCCGTCTTCATTGCGAGAACTGGGCCCCCAGCTGCTGCTCTACAGAGCACCCAGGCAGGGTCTCCAGCAGGAAGGCTGTTTCCTGTTTGAACGAGTGCAGAGGGTTTTGGCAAACACCATCTCCAAGAACTTTTTCTCCTAGCATGATTTTTTAAAAATATATGCCACTTTATTTCATAGGAATTTGTTTTCCCACTAGTGTCAATTGAAATCACCTTACAAGAGGATTATCCACTTATTCCTGAAGCCCTATGGGGTTCCCCCTTCTTCCTGAGCCAACAAAAGCATATTTTCAAAAAACTATCAAGTTCAGTTATGTTTTGCCAAATTAAATTCTATACAGATCAATTTTTGGTCAAAATAATCCTTTAAATTCGATGATGATAGACTTCTGTTGGTCTTTTAAACATCTGTGCAGCAGAATGCTACGGTTTTGAAAACTTTAATTTTGAAAGCTATAATTTTTCTTGTCCAGTTAAGGAGTAGGGGTGAGGAAGATTGTAAATATAAGTGGGTCCTTGGCAAGCTTACCTGTTCTGTTTTATAAGCACAGCTGGTATATCATCTAACATCCAGGCAGACCAGGGCCCTGGTTCCCATCAGCAGAGCCGATGAAACATTCTTGATTTATTGATGGTTCTGAAGATTGTTCTGGGGGACTTGGATCCAAGGCCTGTAAACATGACAGCTTTAAAGTGTTAGGTTAGAAGGCAAAAGCATTCTGATAGCCTAGGGGCACTTTGGCACAAAGTCATGCTGGTAATCAGAAGGGGGGAAAAAAAGTTTGTTCCTTAAGACATGTCATAGCTTGGCTGGTGCTTTGTATGTAACCTTAGGTGACAAGGAAATTTTCAAATGTAAGTGGCACAAGAGAGGCAGGCCGGGAATGCATAGGTAGTGCTGTACAAGTCATTAATTTGGCGACTGTCATCCTTACTGATGCCTTTGTTGATGTAAGGGAGAAGGAACATTTGCTGATTTGCCCAACACTGTATTGGGCTGCTTTTCATCCCCTGCCTCCTGTGGCTGAAATGGCATGCCGGAAGTGAGCCTGGACTTCGCCACAGCCTTGTCCTGCGCTGACACAGAAGGTCGTCTTGTTAAGCAGAAGGGGGAAACTGATGACAGAAGAAAGACCAGGCTGCCCTCTGACCATAATCTTGACAGTGCCAATTTCCATTTCTTTCGGGTTATTTCAGAGATCTCCAGAAATGTCCCTCATTGCACCTAACTTTCTACGAACAGTTTCTTCCTCTGTGCATTCCCTGCCTGGTTCCCTGTGTGTGGCCCCTGCCTGTGGAGCAGGTCTCTGCGGGGTAGCAGGCCTCCTCCATGCACCCAGTTTCTCACTAGCGTGTTACTCAGCAGGTACACAGGGCTGCAGTGTCCAGACTCCATTCTTTTCCACCTCCCCTACCCACTCCCTCCAGCTCAAAAGCATTCCAGTCATTGAAGCCCTCCTACCATATCCTAGCCCAGAGGGTACCAGAGTGGAGCTGAGCAGGAATAGAACAGACCCTCAGGGCACTCCTGTACAGTACTTTTGCATCCTGTCTCAGGGCCAAAGGCTGTGAACTTCCCAGGGTTATTTTTTTCCCCTGCAGAAACAAATGCTGCAGCGTTTAGCTAAGGTATTAGGTAACTTATCCCAAAGTACCTGAAGGGAAAGGAGTTGCTGTTAGCTGGAAATTTGTGGTGCCGAGTTCATGTACTCAGCCCAGCTAGTTAGCTGGCCACCCAGCAACCAACCACACACACACCCCTGAGGGCGACCATTTCACCTTCGGCAAGAAAGCTGTGTGGTTCAGAAACTTGGTGTCATCTGGACAGCACAAACTCCGTCCTGGTTCCTCCCTCCAAGTTCCTGCTACCGATAAAGGTAAAAGGAAGGTCCTTGATTTATTCCTGCGCGTAGCACTTGCTTTGCTCTGCAGTTGAGTCTGCTCTGCATGCATATATGTATATATGCATATATGTGTTTTAGTATATGCATTATATATATATTGAGTATATACAACTTGAATCAAATTATCATGTGATCATTTCTCTCGTCCACATGTCTACTGTGTCCCCCAAGCTACAAAGGAGTCCCCTAGACCCATCTGGAAGGCTGCTGCCCAGTGCAGGCCCCAAGTCCATCTGAAGACATGGGTGTCTCGTTCCTCTTTGGCAGTTGGGCTGCCACTCCGTCCTTCAGCCCTTCTGTGAACTGGTGTCTTTCTAACCAGACCGCCCGGCCTTTGCTGCCCTGACCCAGGGATTTGCTGCATGAGAAGAGAGCTGCTCCCCTTTCTTTCCTACACTGTAATTATTGTTTTACAATTGAGTGCCTTAATAATGGTTTACAAATACTGTGTATTTATGCAAACTGTAAAACTCATCTTCAGTGATCGGCTTGTCCACAGTAGGTGGTCTTAGGGCTTGCGTTTGTCCTTCTCCAGACTTGGGTTGATTTTGCTATGCAGTTTGACCTTGTGTGTCCACAACAACTCCAAGGAGCCTCTAGACACAGCACGGTTGTTCCTGCAGGCCAGGCCGCCATCGCCTGACACTGCATCCATTGGTAGCCAATGAAAAAACGCAGTTTCATTTGCCATCCAGCTGGGAAGTGGTGCAGGCCCAGGGGGCCCTGTGAACCAGCCCCTGGCCTCACCCATCCCCCATCACACCATTTGTGCTCTTGTTTAATAGAGGCCAGGTACCACCCACACTATCCTATTTTTTCTTCTCTGTTACTGTCCTGAGCTCTTTTGCAACAAAATGTAGGTACAGATCACTTCCCCTGCCCCAACTAGGAGCTCCACCGGACAAGTTGCTCTTTGGTTTTTCAGAAGCTACAGGTGGGTTCCCATGTGTTGCATTACAGTGTCAATGATTTTTTTTAATTGTTGTCTTCTTGTTTTTTATATTATATATTTAAAAGGCAGTATCTTTTGTACTGTGAATTTGCAGTAGAAGATGCATAATGCACTTTTTTTTTTACTTCTGTTGGTCTGTATTGTATATAATCTGTGTGCTTCTTGTGATGAAAATAAAGTTTTTCTTTATAAATGCTTAATGACTATAACTTTGTACGAGAAGGATCAGCCTCTTTGGCCCTTTCCAAGACAAGTCTGATATATCATTATCATCCTTACTGAGCACCTACTATGCGCTAAGCTCTAGGCTCAGAAGTCAGAATGAATTAGACCAAAGAAATAGCCAGAGGTGGGGCGGGGATTTAGCTGAGCAGCATAAGCACCTGCCTGGCAAGTGTAAGGTCATGAGTTCAATCCTCGATACCCCCCCCCAAAAAAAAAACAAACCCAGCCAAAGAGAAATGTTAGTTCCTCCCAGGATGAGTGGTTTTCCTTCCTGGTTTTATGAGAGGTCGTTTGTACAGCCAAAAGGTATCCCCCACCAAGGTGGAACCTGGCCACTGGGTGGCTTTTCTGGTCCAGGTAGCCAATGCCAAACCAGGAGTGTGCTCCAGAGGATGGGGTGCTTGTGTCTGCTCACCAAGGCGGGAAGTCCAGGAAATCTGTCGCTGAGTGCAGTCAAGCCTCATTTTGTGCTGATGTTACACCATGAAGCTTTTGGTAACACCGTCCCTTGATGTGTTAGCCTTCCATTACTGTGACAACATAGCCACATCAGACAGCTTAGAAGAGGAAGGATCCTATCAGCTTGTGGCTTAGGCGGCTCAGTCTGTCACTGGTTGGCTCAGTTGCTTTTTATTTTTTTGGCAAGGAGCACACCGTAGAAGCACATGGCAGAAGAAAACTTGCTCAGCTCCTGGTAGCTGGGGCCTCACCCCGCCCCGTGATCTAACTTCCTCCTGGGAGGCTCCACCTCCCAACAGTGCTGTCAACTAGGATCAAGCCCTCAACATTTGGGCTTGGGGGACATTGAAGATCCAAACTTAACACTTGGTGACCAAGGAAACCAGGCTACCTTCATTTAAAAGTTCTGCCACCTTAGCTGACTGTGATGATATATGCAAAATTTGGGGGTACATATATGATAGCAGTGCTCCAGGAGGCTGAGCCAGGAAGGTTACAAGTTAAAGCCCAGTTTAGTATAGTATATTACATCTCAGGTTCCAGTCAAGGAGATGTTAAGTCACATGGTCCCAACCCAACAGTCCGGTAGACTGGATACATCACTTGGTGAGCACTGATGCTGACCGCATGACCCAAGTACTGGAGTCGAATCACTGAATCCTATTGTCTGCCGATCCAGAAAGTACTTTTTTCATTTCATCTTAACTCTCTCTGTCTCCCAACTGAATTTACAAGAGACTGATGCATAAACCAGAATATACGTTATCCTCTCACCATTACAATAAACTACCAGATTAACACAGTCTTGGGCAAATACACAAATGAAGCCAATTTTGGGCTAGGAATTACTTATTAAGCATGAAGTTAAAGCAGATTAGTGGGATGAACTAACAGTATTGTCAAACTAATTTTTGCTTGAGGTTTTTGTACTAATTTTTTTGTTGTTGTTCATTTTTTCGAGACAGAGTCTTGCCATGTAGCCCAGGCTGGCCTCAAATTTGTGGCAATCCTACTACCTTAGCCTCCTGAGTCCTAGGATTACAGCCATGTGTCACCCTGTCAGCTCTGTAGGATATTTTTAAAACAGACACTGAGGGTCATGCATGGGTCAGTACTTCTTCCTTGGCCAGGCTGGAACTATTAAACAATTCTTTTGGGCTCCAAATATGAATCCAGCTGGCAGTAGGGTCCACCAATCTGTAAGTTTCTGGTGGATCGGGACTGGGGATTTAGCTCAGTGGGTTAAGCGCCTGCCCCTGGCAGGCACAAGGTCATGAGTTCGATCCCCGGTACCAAAAAAAAAAAAAAAAAAGTTTCTGGTGGATTCCCTGGAGAGTCTGGCGGCTAAGTTTAGAAACCAGAGAAATAAGAATGTGAACCAATTAAGTAGGCTTACACTTTGCTGGTTACAATCTCATTCCATACGTGCTTTGTACAGACAGCACCCGCATCCCTTACAGAAAAATGGGTCTTCCCAGCTCATCAGATACTTAATTATTCAGGAACCCTAGGAGCTTGTGCCTATAACCCTAATTTCATCTTCAGAGTGACAGTCCAAGGGTTGAATGTAATCCCAGATCTCACTACAATGAGGGTAACTTTGAAGAGCACATTATCTGTCTAGTTAAACCTGGGAGACATTGTTGGCAAGATGGGTGGAAGCATTCCAGAAGGCGATTTGGGACCTCAGGTGCGGGCATGTCACTGTAGGGAGGCCTTTCTTTTCTTTTCCATTTTTTTTTGATACCGGGGATCGAACTCACGACCTCACACTTGCCAGGCAGGTGCTTAAGCCACTGAGCTAAATCCTCAGCCCAGGGAGGACCTTTCTGATAGAGCTCTCCATCACAAAGCACATAGCAAGCCCTGCACAGTAAATACCACCCACCCACCTTGCACCCTTAAGCCGAGAAGCCGAACTGTACAGTCAGCCCTTGGTAACTATAGAGTTCATTACAGGATCCTGGGTAATAAAATCTGCACATCCTCAGTTGCGTAACATTTGCATAGAACCTATCCACATCGTCCTGTGTACTTTAAATCATCTCTAGATTTCTTATAAGCAATTGATATGATGTAAATGCTATGCGAAATAATTGGTACCATATTGTTTAGGAAATAATGGCAAAAAGTGTCTGTACATTTTCAATACAAGCAATTTTTTCCCAAATATTTCCAATCCATACCGGCAGAGAAGGATCCCATGGATGCAGGGGCCCAACTGATCTCATGCACCATCTATGTGCTTTGCATGAGAAATGCCATGGACTCCTTCACTGAACGTATTGGAATCGGGCTCAGTCTACGGGCAAAGAAACAGGCCTGCAAGAGTTTTAAGTAATTTGCCTTTGGTTACATCTAGAAAGTGATGAAACCAAAGTCCTTCCCAGAGCTAGGAGTGGAAAGTAGTAAACCCAAGATGCATCTCGAGCTCCCTTTAGGTATCAGCAAGAAAGCAGAGGGAGCTGGTGTAGTAGCACACACCTGTATTCCTAGCACTCAGAAGGCTGAGGCAGGAGGATCACTGTGAGTCTGAGGCCAGCCTGGGCTATATAGTGAGTTCAAGCCCAGCCTGCACTACATACTGAGACCCGGTCTCAGAAAACAAAAAACAGAAACAAAAACAAAAATGCAGAGGGGTCAGAAATGAAACTTCAGGCCCAGGATAATCAGACCCACTTTGGGCTGCAGAGGTTACTGGGGCCACACAGGTGTGCATCCCTCCCTGAAGTCACCACAGTCACCACAGTTTGCTGCAGCAGCAGTCAAGGGCTTTGGAGCAAGACAGCCCTGAGTCCTACTCGCAGCTCCCTAACTTCTGCATGCAGTACTTGGAACAAGTGATTTAATCACTCTGTGCCTCAGTTGAAAACCAGAACTAACTCCATTGTTGCCTCATAAAGATTACCATTCTGCCCAGTGTGGTAGCATGTGCCTGTAATTCCAGCACACAGGATGATCATGAGTTCGAGGTCACCCTAAGCAAATTAGCAAGACTCTGCCTCAGCACAACAAACAGAAATGATGAGCACTGTGTAATGAGCACAAAGTGAATGCCCCTGAGTTTTTAAATTTTGAATTTTTTGGCAGTAGTGGGGGGATTGAACCCAAGGCCTTCACACTGAGCTACATCCCAACTCTTTTTATTATAAATTGCTAAGTTGTCCAGACTGGGCTCAAACTTGCTAGCCTCCTGCCTCAGCTTCCCATGAGGCTGAGATTACCCTTGTCCAGTAGTGTCACTGAGCTGGCACAAGTAATCCCTCAAAGGGTACACTGGCATGGTGAGGAAGACAGCGGTCAGCTGCCCACGGGATGGACCCTGCTGTGGGAAGCTTCTTTCCTTACTCTGCCTCCTTAGATCTCAGCAAAGTCAGGCTCTGGGGAAAGGAGACTCTCAGCTGGGTTGTGCACATATGTCCTGCCACTCCTCTGACCCCACAGAGGACACAGGATCTGCCTGTCTCTCTAGACATAAACACCATTTGTCCCAACCTGAACCTGGGTGGCTCTTCCCAAGGAGCACTTGGGAGGGGACTGCATAGGCGCCTGTGAGTGTGGACTTGTCCCTGCTGTGATCCAGAGGTACGTCCTGTTCTGCTGTTTCCATGGTACATCCAAAAACATCTGCCACAACACATGACTGGGGCCGGCAGCTGGCAGCAGCGGGCTGTGGGCAGACAAGGGCCTGGGCCAGCTGGGCACTAGAAGGTGAGCTGGGGAGGGTGCCAGACCGAGCAAGGCCTGAATCTGGACAGGGATCTGAGAAACCTGCCCAATCCCCCTCTCCACAGGTGTACACAGGCGCACACACACGTGTACACGTACACGTGTGTGTACGCAAATATGTGCTCTACCGGGGAGATAGCCCAGTCAGAATTCCACTGGGAAGAGTTCCTATTTCCTCATTTTCTTCCTGGAGTTCCTGAGCTCGGATCCCCCAGAGCACAGCCCTGGTGGAACTGGATCCTCTGAGCACAGCTCAAAGCCAGGCCCACAGAAGAGCCCCAGGGCCCATTCCGCTCCCTAAATGGAATTCCCTTTCCTGGTTGTTTTCCTAGGGCTGTTTTTCCTGATTAGCAAGTAAAACTCAGTCATTGTAACAAGACCACACAAGCAGAGGACGGAGGAGCCCTGGAGCTGCTTACTTTTGTGGTCTGAGTCACCAGGGCCACCTGCCTCTCAGGAGCAATATGCACCTCTGAGAGGCAGGTTGTCAGACACTATCGGGCCTGAGGGATACAGAGAGCAGGCTTGCCAGCTAGAGTCAGGTAAAGAAACAAGTCCTCCGTGTGTAACACATCTATAATCATTTGTTAGGCCTCAGACCCAAAGCAATCCCACAGAGCACAGCGATATCCTAAGGTTATACAATATGTTATTCCTTCTGGTTCCCACTGCCCTGTCCAGCTAGGTCCAGAACAGGGCAGACGGCATTCCTGGTGGCTGTAGCTTACGGCCCAGTGATACCAGGAAAGGAAGTGGTCTTTAGAGCCCCTTCTGCCTTGGCCTGGGACCCAGTTTAAATTCAGAATTCACCTTTTTTTTTTTTTTTGCACCAGGAATCAAACTCAAGACTGTGAGCTTGCCAGGCAGGCGCTTATGCCACTGAGCTAAATCCCCAGCAAGAATGCATCTTTCATAAACTGATTAAAGCCCCTGAGGGACCATTGACCATCTAAAAGGAATAAGGAGACATTCAGTAAGTAAAATGTCAATAGGCATTGTCATTCTCCTAGTTCCCAGAACCCCAGGGGTTACTTATAGGTACATAAAAAGGATCCCAACTTATACTTGGTACAGATGCCTTTGAGGTACCCCCCTCCTTTCTTGAAAGTGTAACTCTTTATATTACAGTAAGTTCTGCCTATACTTCTGCTGGCTGCCTGTGTGGCTTGACTGAATTCTTTCAGCACAAGAGCACAAAGAACCAAGGAGTGAGGGGCAAGTTGCTCACTGTATCAGACCTGGCTTCCCAGTGACACCTATTGTTAGAGTTTTCTGGCACAATAAAGGAGCAGAATATAAGAAAAAGTAAAAGTGGCCTTGTTATTTAAAGGACCTGGAGAGGAGTGCACAACCAGCAAGCCTTGGCTTTCTCCTCTGACCGGATATAGGGGTGTGGGGTATATGTGACCTTTGACCCCATGTGGTGCTTGGGGGCGGGCATTGATGACGTGCTAGAAGCTGATTGGAATTTTCTTCCTGCGCACGGGAAAGGAAGAAGGAAGTTGTAATGGGGGAAGAAGGAGGAAGTGGCCGTCAGGGTAAGCATCCCCGATTTGGCCTTCCACCATGTTGAACTACCGCCATAATGTCGTGTAATTTATTCTAGGGCAACACTCTTTCACCTCTGAAGTACTCAGAACAGCCCTGGTCCCAGGGAAGGGCTCTGGTTGTCTCTGTTAAGTAAAATCTGTCCAGATGATCTAGTTGTGTACGACCACCTGGTGATGCGCGTATTGGTAACACGTATTCTACAAAAGAAATGGACTTTGATGGGTCACGTGAGTGGATGTGAACCCAGGTTGTACCCTGACCACCAACATAAACCTCTAGGATCAGAATCTCTGCACCCTGCTTCTCTTAGTTCTTGGACTCTCCCGCCCACTGTGACTCTCTCAGCTGTACACCTGCCCCTGATTTTCACTCCTGCTGGGGCCACAGGTACTGCTGATGTCATTCTTCTGGCCCTGTACCCTCCAAAAGAGTCCCCTCCCCGACACCCAGTTGGCCCAACATCCTAAGGGACAGGGCTGCTCAGAAGGAGAGCTACAGTCCCTTTCCATCACTGCTCCCCATGGCGTTGCTGTGGACTGGTTGCAGTGAGTGTGTGTGTGTGTGTGTGTGCGCATGTGTGTGCGTGTGTGTGTGTGGATTGAACCCAGGGCTTTCCCTACTGAGCTACACCCCCAGGTCTTTTTTATTTTGACAGAAAGTCTTGCTAAGTTGCATGGGCTAGACTTGAACTTGGGACCCTCCTTCCTCAACCATGGGTCTCTTAATGACATTGGTAGCTACAAGGCTGTTGAAAGCAAGTGAAGCACAGTGCATACAGTAAGTGCTTCATAAATGAACTGGTCACTCAGAGTGGGTTGGCATCCGTTTCTACACATGGGGAGACTGAGCCCCAGACAGAGGCAATGACATGCCTAGGGTCATAGAGCTACACTGTTAGGTTAAGGAACAAATCTCAACATGAGTTCTGGGGTGGGAACAAAGCACACAGGGTAGATAGGGACCCAGGAGGGAGGCTGAATGGGGGGAACAAGGATGAGCTCATATTCGGGCTGCCACAGAACGGCTGCATGGAGGCACTTTCACCCCAGCTCCATGCTCATGGCTCTCAGGGAAGGGGAGACTGAATCTACAGAGACAAAGTGAAAGTTGGAGACTCCAGAGACACCTGGGGAGAGCAGCAAGGGGAACAGCCTAGCAGATGCTGTGATCTGCAGGGAGCATGTGCCATTCTGCTCCCCATGTGAGTCCTTCAACAGGCAACAGCTGGTGAGTGAGTGCCTCCAGTGCAAGCACCTGCCGGTCCCTGGAGAGAGGCCTTGGTCAGACTTCGGGGAAGTGCGGGTTATTTGATCCCAGGACTCAGAGTAGCTGCATGGCTTCACTCAGGGCTCTGGGACACTTTCCCACAGTGACTGGGTGAGAGACAGCCACAGAGACTGTTGTGGTCAGGGAGCAGCTGGAAAGAGAACTCCTGGGGGATTTGAGTTAAAGGACACAGGCCATGCCCCCTCGACCAGAGACCAGGCCCACCCTGACTTGCTCTGGATTTGAAAGTCACAGCAATGACACCCACGCTTGACTCCTGTCAGCTGCTGGTGCCTGCAGCTAGCACGGACCTGAGGGCTGACCGTCTTCATTACAAGCGTGAGCAGGGGCACACCTTGATTTGGACATTGCCCCAAAACTGTGAATCCCAGAAGGAAACCACATATTTGAGATCATAGACAAATTTCTTTAAAATTCTTTTTATTTCTTTTGCTTTTTTCCTCTCCTCTTTCTTCTTCATCACTTTATTGAGGTTCAAGGAATTTTCCTTTGTCTTTTTTCCTTGCTTTTTATCTCTTTTTCTTATTTTTTTTAAGTTTTTCCCTTCTCTCTTTTTTCTCTCTTTAATTTTTTCCTCTCTTATTTGTTACTTCCCATATATTTCTCCCCTGCTTCTTCTTTTTGTGTTTTTTGAAACAAAGCCTTGCTTTGTAGTGCAGGCTGGCCTTGTACTCACTCTGTAGCCGAGACTGGCCTTGAACTCACGGCAATCCTCCTGCCTCAGCCTCCTGAGTCCTGGGATTACAGGCCACCAAGCCCAACATCCCTCTTTTTCTTTTATCTTCTATTTCTCACCAGTTTTTTCTGTTACCTTTACCTAACATCCTATAAACATCCTCCTGCTCCCCAGTGTGATCCTCTGTCCCACTTCTCTCCCCTGGTTGTCATAGCATATAGCTTCAGGTTTCAGATTTTTCTTCTTGCATTCTCCCATTTCCAATGCCCTATATCTTTAAAAGAATAACTACAAAGATTTATTGATCTGTAGACAGTTAACGCTATAAAATTATTGTTGAATTCTTTTCTACCATTCACAGAGATAAAGCTGTTACATTTAGCATATACTAGCCATACGTCTATATTGGGTTGTTTTAATGTTTAAAGTTGCAGGGGTTTTTTTGTTTTTGTTTTTTGGTATTGGGGATCGAACTCATGACCTTGTGCTTACCAGGCAGGCACTTATGCCACTGAGCTAAATCCCTGGCTAGTTGCGGATTTCTTTAGGGTTATGGTGGTATGTAATTGTTCCTTGTGGTATGTTAATACCCAGTTTATCTGGGGTGATGCAACTGTAGCGGATTTGCTTGATACAGACATGGTCACATGACTGTTACTGTAAATGGATTTTTTCTGTAAACTAACCCTCAGATTACCTTTGTGACCTTAACCATACTAGAGTACATCCCCAAAGAACTATAGGGCCAATTACAGTGCATCATCTGGTCTCAAATTAACTGAAATGTTCAGATCTTGGGGCTGAGGCAAGGGACTACAATTAGCTATGGCTGCTCAAAGTATATCACTGTAAAGCAACTAACTAAAAAGATCTCTGTATTAGCAACAAAGTCTTTACACTTAGTCCACAAATCTCAGCACAAAACAAATCAACGGCAACTACAACCACAACAGCGATAACAAAAAACCAATAGAAAACATGAAAAGACAAGACAAGAAAATGCCTTCCAAAACTCCAAACTTCCCCAAAGCCAAGCCAGGGGCCTTCAAGAAGTAGAGTAGCATAAGCCATACACCTGAATTACTCAAAAAGAGGAAGTGAGAAAACGGATCAAAGAAGTACTCAGCAAGAGCACAGAAGATATAATTAAACAGATAATGGGCACAGTAATAAAAATGATCCAGGAGCTTTTAGAGGATGCTAATAAAAAGCTATCTGATGCCCCAGCAGGCTGAGGAGAACAAGCCACAAAGAAGCAGGGTGCAATCTCAGACCTCCAGCCCATCCAGAACAAGTCCAGGAGACATAGACACAAAGGAAATTAGAAGCCACATACCTGAAATTTCTGAAATGATAGCAACTGAGGTAAAGAAACAACTTAGTGCTTATATTGTTTGATTAACTTTGCATGCCCATACCTGGTAGTCTCAGCAACTATTTAGAAAAGAACAAGCTGGGGATTTAGCTCAGTGGCCTAAGTGCCTGCCTGGCAAGCACAAGGTTGTGAGTTTGATATCTGATATCAAAAAAAAAAGAAAATAACAATGTACAATATAGTGACTATTGTTGATTTCCTGTCTTGTTTTTACAATTCAAGACAATTCTCATTGTTTTTTTGTTTCATTTTATTGTTTTATTTTGTTTATTCTCTTTAAAATTAAAATAAAAGCTACCTGAACTAAAAAAAACAGTATAAAACATGAATGACTAGTTTAACAAAGAATCATGAAAAAGTTCATGAAAAAGTTTCAATCAGAAATTCAAAAGATTAAAAATTATAGTGAAACTATAGGCACCAGAAGCAAACAGTGTGAGGAGAGAATTTCAGAGCCAGAAGACAATGATGCCTTCAAAGACCAACTGCTCAAATATACTTTAAAAGCAACAAAAGAACATGAAGAATGGATCCAACAACCAGTTGCTAGATGATGCAAAGAAGACCATTCTAAAAGTAACTGGAATAAGTGAAAAATCAGAAGACAACACAAATGGCATGAAAACTGCTCACAGAAATAATGACAGAAAACTTCCCAACTCTAAGGAAAGAAATAAACATACAGATACGTGAGGTATATAGAGCCCCAAATAGCAACAACTAAAAGACAGTCTCTTCATTCCACACTATGCTCAAGGTACCAGAGTCCATCACAGGGACAAAAATCTTAAAAGCTGTTAGATAAAGGCAACAAATCACATATAAAGGTCAACCCATTAGAATTACAGGAGTCTTTTCAACACAACCTTAAAAAAACAGGAAGGCATTGATAGAAGTTTTTTGAGCCCTAAAAGATAACTTCCAGCCCTGACTTATGTATCCTGAAAAAACTTTTGTCCAAAACTGATGGAGAAATAAAGTATTTCATTGACAAGGAAGACCTCACAAAAATTCATGACAACAGAGCCAGCCTTACAAAAAAAAAATTTCAAGGATATCCTAGAAAGAGACAATAAAAGCAACAATGCCAATAAGTAAAAAAATAATTAATAATATAGCTTGAGAGATGAGCAGCTAAGCAAAAGGAAACCAGCAACAGGAAAATAATGCAATGATAGGAACAAGTCAATACCTTTCAGTAATAACTCTCACTGTGAATGATCTCGATTCCCCAATCAAAAGACACAGGTGGGCAGAATGGATCAAGGAGCAAAACTCAGTGATACACAGTATACAAGAAACACATTCATCCAGAAGGAAATTCACAGTAAAAATCAAAGGGTGGAAAACAATATTCTATGCAATGAGAACCTGGATAAAACCAGAGGCAGCTATTCTAATTTCAGATGAAGTGAATTTCAACCCAAAACTTATCCGAAGAGACAAAGAAGATCACTACATGTTGGTTAAGGGGACAATTCAATGGGAAGGGGTAACACTCGTAAACAGATACACACCCAATACCAGTACACCCAACTTCGCAAAACAAACACTAATGCCCATGAAATATCACATAAACGCCAATACAATTATAATGGGAGACCCCAGTCACCACTATCACAAATAGACAAATCAATCAGACCAAAAAACAAAAAAAACCAACAAAGAAATGTCAGAGTTGAACCAAACCTTCAATCAAATGGACTGAATAGATATTTGTAGTGTTCCATCCAACAACAGAATATACATTCTTTTCAGCAATACATGGAACTTTCTCCAAAATAGACCATATACCATCCCATACTAAGCCATGGTTAAATACTTGCAAAAAAAGTGAAGTTATACCACACATCTGAAATTATCAGATCATACAGAAATGAAACTAGATGTCAGTGGCAAAAGAAACCACAGAGCCTACACAGACACATGGAAATTGAACAATACCCTCTTGAATAATCAGTGGGCCACAGATGAAAGAAGAAACTGAAGAGTTCCTACAATGTACTGATAATATCAATACAACATATTGGAACCTATGAAATATAATTAAAGTAGTCTTAAGATTAAGAAAGTTTATAGCGGTGAATGCTCGCATCACCAAAGCAGAGTGAGCTCACATAAATAATCTAGCGACGCACTTCAAAGTCCTAGAACCCCAAGAACAATCCAAATCCAGAGCTAGCACAGTGAAGGACATTATAAAGATTGGAGCAGAAATTATTGAAATTGCATCTAAAAAAATAAAGAATGAAAGAGTTTTTCTTTGGAAGAATAAACAAAATAGACAAATCTTTAGTCAATTTTGCCAAAATAAAAAAAGAAGAGACCTAAATCCATGCAATTGGAAATGAAGGATATAGCTCAGTTTGGCAACCACAAGGTCCTGAGTTTGATTCCCCATAGCAAAAATAATAAATAAATAAATAATGAAAAAGGTGAAATCACAACAGATTCTTCTGAAATCCAGAAGATCATTGAGAACTTGAACTCTAAAGAAAGAAAAATTTCAAATCAGTGGAATCCTAGATAGATTGAATTACCAAAACTGAACTGAGAAGATATAAAAATCCTGAATAACCCATTATCAGTCAACAAAATTAAAGAAATAAAAGATTACCTTAGCTAAGAAAAGCTCAGGTCCTGATGAACTCACTGCCAAATTCTGCAAGAACTTTGAAAAGATTCAATGCCTATCCTCCTCAAACTCTTTAATGAAATCTAAAGGAAAGCAGTACTTCGAAAGTCATTCCTGGAAGTGAGCATTACCCTGATTCCAAAACCAGGACCCAAGCAAAAAGGAAAACTACAGGTCAATCACTCTAATAAACATAGATGCAAAAGTCCCGAGTGAGAAACTGCCAAACAGAATGTAGCAAATCATCAAAAAGATCATACATCATGATCATCCTTCATTCTAAGGATGCAAGGATGGTTCAATATACACAAATAAATAAATGTAATACACTATAAAACAGAAGCAAGGACAAAAGTCATATGATCATCTCAGTGGACACAAACAGTATTTGGGCATCCTTTATTCCTGGACAGCCAAAAACCATACTGTCAAAACGGCTATATTTCCAAAAGTGTTCCATAGATTTAAATTTAAAAAGGGAGAGGGTTATAGCTGAGTACCAAGGCCCTGGGTTCAATTCTTAATAGTAGGGGTGGGGGGTAAAATTGGTTGCAGAGAGATACAGGGTCAGGGAAGGAATTATTTTCTTGAGATAGGAAAGACTTGTTCACAGGTTAACAGGAAACGGAGGGGAGTAAGTTAACAGAGGGTGTTTATAATATGCTTGAGCATATGTACCAGTCTGTATGCTGGTCTTCTGAACACCAGCCATAAAAGACTAACTTCTTTACGCCTATTTTAGAGATGAGGAAACTGAAGTTCGGAGGGGCTGGACAGTTTCCCCAGGGTCACACCAGACACCTTTTGCTAATGTGCAGCAATGCTGTGTCTACACTAGTAGTGTCTACTTTTGAATCTACTTCTTAGGCTCCCTTCCAGTGCCTCCCACACTTTTCCTCCTCTCTGGATACAAAATGACTTTTAAAAAGTACAAAAATTCCCACGTGGGAGTAATTTAGCTAGAGAGAGTAGGGGATACTGCTCATAGGTCTGTGAGTATTTCCAAATTCTCAACAGGTACATCCTGCCACCACCTCACCCCTAAAATGGTGCCCCGTGATTGTAATGGTATAATTAGTGCAGTAAGCATTTACTGTGCTCTTTTGGGGGCGGGTACTGGCATGGAACCCAGGTCCTTGCTTGTGCTAGGAAACACTCTATATATCGATTGATTATACTGGGGATTGAATTTAGGGACTTCACACTGAGCTACGTCCTCAGCCTTCTTCTTTTTTATTTTTAATTTATTGAGATAAGATCTTGCTAAGTCACTAAATTGCTCAGGCCGGGCTTGAACATCTGATCCTCTTGCCCCAGCCTCCCAAAATGCTGGGATTACAGTCATGTGTCACTAGGCCTGACTCTTAAATTTTGAGTCAGAGCCATGCTAATCTGCCTAGACTGGCTTTAAACTTGCAACCCTTCACAGTAGCTGGGATCCCAGCATGCCCCACGGTGGCATTTAATCATAATACCATACACTTGCTTAGCATTGAAATGTTCTCACATCTAATCTCACAATGACAGTCTCCCCTTTCTGAGGTTAGGCACTGGAGGGACAGAGAGGTGAAGTGACTTGCCCAGAGTCACATAGCATCTTTTGTCAGACATAGAAGTTAAAATAAGGTCTTTCTGTCACCAAAGCCTGTGCTTCTCAGGTGAAATGCTTTGGAAGTATTAATGTATAGCAGATGCTGGACACGGTGGCACATGGCTGTAATCCCAGCTACTTGTGAGGTTGAGGCAGGAGGATCACAGGTTTAAGGACAGCCCGGGCAACTTAGTGAGACCTTGTCAAAGTTAGCACCAGTCTCCCCCTTGATCAGCTTCTTCTGATCCCAGAGCTCAGCAAAGACACCGTTCTGGTCAGTCTCCTGAGAGACAACAGCAGTCTGGCTGGAAGAAACCTGGATTTGCATCTACACAAAGCTTTTTGAGATCTGAGAGTCTTAGGGAAATAGAGACAGATGGGGCCCTAGATGTCTTCCAGAAACGGTCTCATTTTCTTTGAAAACCCTGTTTAATGTGTTGGGATTAAGAAAATGGCTGATCATTTCCACTGAGCTGGAGGGAGGAGGTGACAGTTAAGAACCAACAGAAGGAGGATCTCATGTTTGTTCCCTGCCTTGGGCCCTAAGGGTCCTCACAAATGTAGGTGACAGAAAGGGTTAGAGAGTTAGAAAAGCCAGGCATGGTGGTGCATGCTTGTAGTCCCAGCACTCTGGGAGACTGAGACAGGAGTAACTTTGCAAAACCCTGACTCACAAATAAATGCATAAATACATAAATGGCTTGAGTTACAGCTCAATGCAAAGGCCCTGGCTGAACCCAGTACCAGGGCTCGGGGCAGGTAGATGAGATCTGGTCTCTGACATCTCCACGGGCAATCTACCACTAAGAACCAAAAAGCTTCAGTTTTCTTGGGGAATCAAGGGGAAAGCAGCTGACAGCATAATTGTATACATTAAAAAAGCTATTTTTTTCTTTGGTTCCACCCTGGGCTCTCTGAGCTTTACAGTATTCAATCACATGCCATCCACAGAAAAAGTCATTGCTCAAAGCAAGGTGCTGTCTCCCCTGTCTTTCCTGTCTTAGTCTTTTTTCCTTGTTGGGACACAAAACCCAACACCTGTGACTTGGCAGAAGAGAGGCCTATTTTTTCTCACAGTGCGACAGGACTCATTCTGAGGTTAGTTGGTTCCAAGGCAGAAATAAAATGGCAGAGGGTCATGGCGTAAGGGTGCTGGGGATGGGACCCAGGGCCTTGTACCTATCAGCCAAGCACTTAACCACCACACACGTCCCCAGGCCTGCGTTGGTCTCCTGAATCTCTCAGTTAGGGAAGCCAGCCACGCGTCTGGTGCGGAGCTGAGCCTCCTGCCACCACCAGCACGGGCTTATCAGTGCCGTGGGTGAACAGCCCTGGCAGTGGACATGAGGTTCCCATCAAACCATCAACCAGTTGCGGCCCCTCTTTCCTCTGCCTTTAGCCTCCCAGGAGATAGTGCCAACCCCCCACCCCCTACCCCTCACCCCCACCACTGGTCTTAAGTTGCTCCCAGATCCCTGACCCCTAAGAAATGCTAAATGACTCCATTTTTTGTTTGTTTGCTTGCTTGCTGTGTTTATTTGTTTTTTTGAGACAGGGTCTCACTATGCAGTTTAGGCTGGTCCTGAGCTCACTCTGTAGCTCAGACTGGCCTCACACTTGCATTGATCCTCCTGCCTCAGCCTCCTTAGTGTCTGGATGACAGCCGTGCGCCATCACGCCCGGCTGTGACTGTTGTTTTCAGCCCATAGTTTTTGGTGATTTGCTGATAGGCTAGATTAAAAAAAAAAAAAAACCCAGAGCACTTTCAGGACTCATGACTCAGAATATGGTTTCCCCTTCCCTTTCGTATCGCTAGATTGTCAGTTCTGATGCTGATATCTAACTGTCATCTAATGTGTGATCTAGGATGACCTCCCAGTGACAGTTCCTGTTGGCCCTCAGGATGTGGGGTTCACTTGGAAAGCCCCGTGTGTAGCCAGCAACCTTTCCACATCATTCCCACAGGCAGATTGGGTTTTGATTTGTGGCTATGATCGCTTCCAGGGCAGGATGTTCACAGCTTGTTACTTGTACCCAGCTAAACCATCTAATAGCCCAAGCCGGGCAGCTGAAAAAGCCCAGCCTGTCATAAGTTAATTGCTCTTGTTTTTCCCCCTCTGGATTCTCAAGAGCTTTTTTTAAGGCATATAAGCAAAAACATCTGGCTTGTGAAAGAATCCTTAACCAGAGGCCTTCCCACTGTGATAAGAGCTTTGGTGAGAAATCGGCTCCCACTTCTGTGGCTCACACCCTCCATCCCCCCCGGGATGCCCGGACCTGGGGATCTTGCGTGGGACTTGCAGACACACCCAAGCCGCGTTTCAGTGCATCATTAGTATGTTCAGGAAATGTGAATGTAGCATCCTAGACAGTTAGGCTTTGGGAAAATTCAAAGATACGGAATTCAGGATGATCTCTGTGCACGAGGTCGTTCAGAGGTAGCGAAACGGTAAATCCTTGACTTATGAACATTTGTTCCGTGAACTTTCACAGATACAAACGGACCTCACAGTTCATAGATGCGAACCAACGGCGGAAGCAGCTTGCATGTCTGCCCGACATTGTCACAGCTGTGACTCTGTGCACTCACTGTACAGCATGACGGTGCACGGTAGGACAGTGCTCAGACCCCAGGGTGGCTGGAAGCAAGAGGGAAGGCAGTGATGTGCAGTCTGGGTCGTTGGGTTTTTTTTAATGCTTTATGGTGTATATTTGTGTCAAATGTGTGCACGGCTCACTTCGTCAGACTTAGGAACACATTTGACTTATGAACTTTCTCCTGGAACAGAGAGTAAAAAGTCTATAGATAATTGTGGTTTGAACCACGTTCAAATCCCAGGTATGTTGTCTACAAGCCGTGTGACCACGGGCAGGTTTCTGGGCTGCCCTGAGTCAGTTTCCTCCCCCACATCCTCCTGTTTCTCCTCCTCATTCCTCTCTCTCTCTCTCTCTCTCTCTCTCTCTCTCTCTCTCCTTTTTTCCTTCTTTCTTTGGGCAGGGTCTCACTATGTAGTCTAGGCTGGCTTTGAACTTGTGGTGATCCACCAGCCTTAGCTACCCGAGTGCTACAGAGTGTGCACCACCATAACTGCTTCTTTCTCCTTCTCCTCCTCCTCCTCCTCCTCCTTCTCCTCTTCTTCTTCTTCCTCTTTTTCCTCCTCCTCCTCTTCTTCTTCTTTTTTGGTACTGGGACCTGAACTCAGGAGCTCGTGCTTGCCAGGCGAACACTGTGCCACTGAGCTAAGTCCCCGGCCCACTTTCTTCTTTTTGAGACAGGGTCTCGATTACTTGCCCAGGCTGGCCTCAGACTTGCAACTCCCTGCCTCAGCCTCCTGGTAGCTGGGATTAGCCCTGGTCCTGGGCATAAACAGGGGAAGCTGTAGTTTGAGCCCTGGTTGGGAAATTTAGCAAGACCCTGTCTCACTGTAAGATATATATATATTTTTTTTTTAAATTTTTTTTTTTTTGGGCGGGGTGTTATGGCACATGCCTGTAGTTCCAGCACTAGAGAGGCTGAGGTAAAAAGATTGACACGAGTTGGAGGTCAGTCTAGGCTATATGGTGAGTTCAAAGACAGCCTGAACTACATTGTAAGACCTTGTCTCAAACAAAACAAAGCAAAACAAAAGTTTCTATTTGGGATACTTTGAGGACTACATGAGATATGCACCTAAAACAGTACCTGCACATGTATTAACACCTGCAGAATTTATATTTGTTAGAGGGCCCCACACTTCCCTGGATAAGCCCCTGACACAAAATAAGACACACCCATATTTGAATCCTTGCCATTTACTGCGGTTCAGATGCCTTTGCAGCCCTGCACTTCTGTTTCTTGATCTCTAAAATAGGTGCAAAGGTACCATGCTGGGCTGTGGTGCAGTTTTAAGAAGCAGTGGCTACACAAGAGACCTGCAGTACCTGAAGTTACATCTGTTAGCGGAAAGAGGACCAGAAGAGCACATTTCTGCAAAGCAGTGTAATAATGCCACAGCAAGGATTTAGAGGCCTGGGCATGACTTCTGAGAAGTCAGGCTATGGTCGTTTCGTGCAGCTAGGGTCTTAAAGAGCAAGCTCACACTTGACTTTGGAGTAGGAACTCTGACTGCAAAAGCAGGTCCTTCTGTGGTGGGCAAAATTCCAGAAGTGATGAGATTGGGATTAAAAGTCTATCAGACCGGGCCCCAAAGTTCTGCTCCACCGATGATTTCAGTGAAATTAATAAGTGAGCTCAGGGCTTTGGAGCATGGTATCTTCAGCTGTAAAACCAAGTTCATGATGTACCATACAACGCATGCCAGGCCTTGCCTTAATTTCATAACTCTTGTGAATTTCCTTAATTTCACAGCTGTCCCATGAAGTGAGTGCTATTGTTATATCCCCATTGTACAGATGTGGCCTGTACAGAGAAGTTAGATTGTTTGCTGGTAAATGAATATTTGAGCTAGGGTTTAAACCCGGGCAATCCAAGACCTCAGTCAGCGTCCTTGATTTTTAACTCTGCCGATTTAAACCCACACAATGAGGTTTGGCTGAGGCTAAAATCGGACGGTAAGCCAGGAGTGGTACCTCATGCTGTGATCCCAGCATTCTGGGAGGCTGAGGCAGAAGGATTACAAGGCCTGGTCCTTGCCTAGACAATTTAGTGAGACCTTGTCTCAAAATAAGGGAGTCAGGGTGTAGCTCAGTGCAAAGCCTGGTTCAATCCCTGGTACCCCTCCTGCACCAAACTCTGACACTTGTAAAGGGCTGTATCAAGGAGGGCATGCTCAGAAGAGGGACTCCCTGGGTCTCCTTTGCTGTTCTTACTTTGTCTTGTACAAAAAAAGCTATTTTCTCGTTCATGGAAATGTTATAAAGGTGACGTATCTATGGCTCCTCCTGCTGCTCCTCAGGTGGACAGAGCAGATGGCCAGGCCATGGTGGAGCC